>JAUKNK010000221.1:1020000-1302930 GCA_030765055.1 Mantis religiosa | reverse complement strand
AAAGAGAGAAAGAAAGAAAGAAAGAAAGAAGAAAGAAAGAAAGAAAGAAAGAAAAAAAGAAAGAAAGAAAGAAAGAAAGAAAGAAAGAAAGAAAGAAAGAAAGAAGGAAAGAAAGAAAGAAAGAAAGAGAAAGAAAGAAAGAAAGAAAGAAAGAAAGAAAGAAAGAAAGAAAGAAAGAAGAAAGAAAGAAAGAAAGAAAGAAAGAAAGAAAGAAAAAGAAGGAAAGAATGAATGAATGAATGAAAGAAAGAAAGAAAGAAAGAAAGATAGAAGAAAGAAAGAAAGAAAGAAAGAAGGAAGGAAGGAAGGAAGGAAGGAAGGAGAGAGAGAGAGAGAGAGAGAGAGAGAGAGAGAGAGAGAGAAAGAGAGAACGAAAGAAAGAAAGAAAGAAAGAAAGAAAGAAAGAAAGAAAGAAAGAAAGAAAGAAAAAAGAAAGAAAGAAAGAAAGAAAAGAAAGAAAGAAAGAAAGAAAGAAAGAAAGAAAGAAAGAAAGAAAGAAAGAAAGAAAGAAAGAAAGAAAGAAAGAGGGAAAGAAAGAAAGAAAGAAAGAAAAAAGAAAGAAAGAAAGAAAGAATGAATGAATGAAAGAAAGAAAGAAAGAAAGAAGGAAAGAAAGAAAGAAAGAAAGAACGAAAGAAAGGAAAAAAGAAAGGACGAATTTTTCTGTCGTACCCTTTGCATACGGTATACATCCAGAATTAATTTGGAATCACCTTTAGAAATGCTTTTGCAATATATTTTTCAACAGTTAATATGGGGTTCGAGCCAGAAAACAATGGAAAGGGATTTCTAGCCGAGGCTAACGAAAGAGACAGGCTATGGTGCGTTTGAATCAGCTGATAACAGCAGTCCTAACCTGTACAGTATAGGCTTTGAACTGTATGTCGTTCGTGTGGTCTGTCTGATATTACGTTTGTTTTACTTTTTTAACTAGTGAAATTAATAATATTTAGTGGTTCAGGTTAGTGAAAAAGTGTTATATTATCATGTAGTTAACACATATTCCAGTTTGTTCGTAAATTTTATGTATTTAGTAGTGTTTTCAAGTAGGCTGTAAGTTAACCTCTGGGAACGTTCTAACGGCTTCGATGCCATATTGCATCTTCTCATTTGAATCTAGATTGAAGCATTTATTTTAGTAAATTCTGCTTATTCTTTTATTATACGTGTGATATTACATAGTTCTATCTTTGTTTAAACGTACAGAAAAATTATCTCCATTATTAAACAAAATAATAACTTCTGTGTTCAACCACATGGTGGATACAAGTTAATGTTACAATTACTATTATTTTCCTTTTTAGGTACTCAGAGTTGTAAAAGATGCCTCGACGTTGTAGTGTCTTTGGGTGTAGATCAAATTATGACACAGAAAGTGAAAAAACTACAACATTTTCACTACCAAAAGACGAAAATCTTCGTAAGATCTGGCTACGGCATATTCCGACGGATTTTTCAAAATTAAAAAATCCTTTTGTGTGCATAAAGCATTTTGAGGAGTCGTGTGTTATAAGAATAGGCAGGATTTCTACTTCAAAGGAGAGTTGATAGAATATGAAAGAAAAATCCCTAAACTCACAGAAAATTCTGTACCAACAATATTTCCTAATACACCCTCTTACTGTTCTAAAACGATTCCCAAAATAAAACGTCTTGCTGATAAAGAAGACGAAAATTTGGTCCAGCATTTCGAGACAGTATTCAATCAAATAAACAGCATGTGGAAAGGGATTTAATAAATAATGTAGATAGCATTATTTCTTTTGTAGATATAAGAAAACTCAATTCCAGTAAGGCTAATTGGACAGTAATTAAGGACGAGGGAACAATTTATATTTGTTTATGGGTATAAACAATGGCACACCTTGTGTCATTTCTTTTATAACAGTCAAAGATGACTTAACTTATACTGTTGTTTTGGACAACGTTTGCATCAATGCTTCTAGTACTAATAATGTGAAAAAATTGAATTCATTAAATGTTTTGGATAGTATTATGACACAAATTGAAAATGGTGAAATATTACCCACAGTTAGAGATAAAATAGAATCTGCTATCCAGCTGCTACAGTCTCTACCATACCATGATGAGAATGAGCATATGAAGTTTATTGTAGAGCAATTAAATCTGTCACAGACTCCAAAGAATAACAGGTGTTAGGGCAACAAATGCATGATTCTTGCTTCCACTCTGTATGTCCATTCATCATCTGCCTACAATGCACTAAGAAAATGCGATATGTTGATTTTGCCACACCCACGTACACTGCAGAAACTAATTTCATTCTATGAATTGTCCTTGGAAAGTAGTTCTTACTTGGAAAACAGATTTAAACATTTAAAAAGTCATGAACACTTAGTATCTCTCGTGATGGATGAAATATATATTCAGCCACAACTGTCATTTAAAGGAGGTGCTATTTATGGCAGTAGTGCAACTGATCCTCAGAAATGTGCAAAAACTGCTCAAGTCTTCATGATGTCCTCACTACTTTCTAAATATGTTGATGTCGTTTCCATTATACCAGTTATCAATTTAACAAGTGAACAGCTGAAGACATACATTATAGAAGTTCTGGGTATGTTGGAAAGAATTGGTTTTACAGTTATTAGTTTAATTGCAGACAATAATATTGTGAACAGAAAAGCATATGAACTTATGACCCCAAATAAAATTTTGCAGCCTAGCATTACACACCCACTAGACTCATCAAGAAGGCTTGTCTTTATATTTGACACCGTCCACATTTTAAAATGTATCAGAAATAATTGGGAGACCAAAAGAAATGCAAATAAGACCTTATATTTTCCTGATTTCAATCATCACTCCAATATACTTTCAGCTCAATACAGGCACTTAGAGTTGATGTATGAAAAAGAAATGAAAAACCTAGTTAAGTATGGGCACACACTTTCCACCAAAGTGTTATATCCATCGTCAATTCAGAAGCAGAATGTGACCTTGGCATTGAAAATTTTCAATGACAATAACATTGTGGCCTTGAAACATGTCACAAAAGATCTTGGTGTTTCTGAAAATATTGATGAGACTGCAAATTTCTTAAATATCATTGTTAACTGGTGGAAAATAGTTAATGTTAAAAGTGTGTTCGAAGGGAAACGATTCAATGATCCATACAGAGAGGCCATTAAAAGCCAAAGAGATATGCAATTTGAATTTCTAAGTAAAATGTGTCATTGGCTAAAAATTTGGAGGGTGTCTGTTCCATCAGTAAATGCTTTAACTCCGCAGACATTTCAGTCCTTGATTACTACGCTGGAATCTTTCCTGGAAATCATTCCATATCTATTTGAGAAATACAACATAGATTACATTTTGCTAAGCAAATTTCAGAGTGATAATTTGGAGGGTCGTTTTGGATCATACAGACAGCTAAGTGGTGCAAATTACTATATAACTTACTTACAGGTATTGGAAAATGAGAGGAAATTAAGATTTAAAAATACTGTGTTGTTTGCTGCTCATAATGGTAGTGTAAATTTGAAAGAACTGTTACCTACCCAACAAAATTATGATAATGATATTGACCTGAATGGTTTTTCTGATATTTTGGATGAAGAGTTTGAAATGCAAGTAATTCCTAATGATACAGTGCCAATACTGACATATTTGGGGGGATTTGCATCTAGACAAGTGCTACGTAAATCTAAGATAAGATAAGATGCTTTATTGTCACATACGCTTACAGATAGTGAGTAAAAACTCAGTAAACAGGTGACTCGTCAACAGTAGAAAATTTAAAATAATAATAATAATTACACAAAATAACAATAACACTAATAATATAAATACTAATAATACAAATAATATAATTACTAATAATATCAATACAACTATATACAAATATTGTTATAATTATGACATGCCCTTGGAATAATATTGTCAGAATATTAGAATTACAAAATGACAAAAAATTTCATTATAATTCAATTTTATCATCCATATATTCAATAATCGAGTAGTAGGCTTTGTCCATTAGTAGGTTATTTATTGCTTTATTAAAGCATTTGAGGTTTTTCATTTCACGGATTCTTACAGGTAATTTATTATATATTTTTATTCCTGCATATTGTGGGCTTTTTTCATACAGTGCTAATCTGTGCATGGGTGGTTTTAGATTATTTTTATTTCTCGTTCCATGATTATGTTGCATTTGTGAATTATAAATTGTATCAAAATTTGAATGGATGTATTTATTTATTTCATACAGGTATTGGGATGGTAAGGTTTTTGAACAGGTTTCTGCATGAAACTTTTGGTCTTGATTGAGTCATTATCCGAATTATCTTTTTTTGACTTTTAAAGATCGTTTCCCATCCCGTAGAGTTCCCCCATAGTATTATTCCGTATGTCATCAAAGAGTGGAAGTAACTGAAGTACACTATTTTTCTTGTTTCGAGGTTTGTTAATTTAGTTATGCAGCTCATATTGAAGGATGCACTGTTTAATCTTTTGGACAAATAACGGATGTGATCATCCCATTTTAATTGTTGATTTAAAGAAATACCCAAAATTTTTGAGTTAAAGTGTAATATATGCAGTTCATGGCTCCAATTAAATAAACAAGTGGAAGTGGATTCTTCATATGACTTTGTAAAGGACTTGGACAGAGGAAAATTAACATTACCCACAGACAAAGTGGTATTCACTGTTGGTTTGGCATGGCATACAATGTCATTATTAGCAAGAGACTCTCAAAATTTCTTAACCTCTGGGAAACAGCTCTCTGTAGTTCAGAAAATTTGTAAAATTAAACTTCTGAGATCAGATGTACACAATACTGGTACTGAATGTAAATGTTTACATAAGAAGACCCTATTTGAGAAACTGGATAGTGTTGCTCTTTGTGTTAACAAAATATTGATTAGTAATTTTGTGAAAATGACCAATGAGAAATCTTGTGATTCAGACACTACAAGAAAAGTGAAAAAACTGAAAACATAAATTTTGGCATTATTTGTGATGATAAGACTTGTTCCATAAACTGTTTTGATGGATTACATTACATTCTGTACTTTGTATATACTCAGTGTATATATGAGTATTAAACCTGTGGATTTATCACTAATATCTGTAAAAATAATTATGCTAAAGTATGGAGTTTGACAGAATACAAGGATCACCTCATTCATTTGGTACGTATAAATATCTCCATATAGTGGTGTAATTGCATGTAACTCTCATTTGTTTATTTCATTACCTCACCTTTTTTTTCTAGGTATTATCCTAACATTTTACATTCATAGTTCCTGATTCGAAAAACAATTATTTTGGCATTATTTGTGATCATAAGACTTCTTCCATAAACTGTTTTGATGGATTACATTACATTCTGTACTTTGTATATACTCAGTGTATATATCAGTGTTAAACCTGTGGATTTATCACTAACATCTCTAAAAATAATTATGCTTAAGTATGGAGTTTGACAGAATACAAGGATCACCTCATACGTTTGGTACGTATAAATATCTCCATATAGTGGTGTAATTGCATGTAACTCTCATTTGTTTATTTCATTACCTCACCTTTTTTTTCTAGGTATTATCCTAACATTTTACATTCATAGTTCCTGATTCGATAAACAATTATTTTGGCATTATTTGTGATCATAAGACTTCTTCCATAAACTGTTTTGATGGATTACATTACATTCTGTACTTTGTTTATACTCAGTGTATATATCAGTGTTAAACCTGTGGATTTATCACTAACATCTCTAAAAATAATTATGCTAAAGTATGGAGTTTGACAGAATACAAGGATCACCTCATACGTTTGGTACGTATAAATATCTCCATATAGTGGTGTAATTGCATGTAACTCTCATTTGTTTATTTAATTACCTCACCTTTTTTTCTAGGTATTATCCTAACATTTTACATTCATAGTTCCTGATTCGATAAACAATTAAACTGAAATTATTGTGCGAGAAATATAAGTAATTTTTTTAGGAAAAAGGGATTCAAAATGTCTTCTGAAAACTTTATTTGAAGGTGAGCGATATACTGTATCTTATCATTTATACATTATTTCTTTATTCTTTAAAGTATTATGTTTATAGATCTAAAAAGTATAATAACATAAGTGGTATATATTATAAATACGTAAGTAATTATAAGAAACGTAATATAGCTTAGTAGTACGAGCATACCAAAAATCAGTTCCGAGACATAAAATCCCTTCTAATATAATATTGCTTGTATAATTATGTTAATTAAAGTATAATTGTCTAGAATGATGAACATATGTGGAATACTGTTTATTCATAATCATTCAGTTCACTAACAAAACAATGCAACTTCTGCGCTACGCTGTCCACTCTCTCAGACTGCCTGTGTGACGTCACACGAAAGTTTTCCTGTCGCGCCGAAGCCTATCTCTTTCGTTAGCCTCGTTTCTAGCGTACTGCGGTCACGATGCCAAAGACACCTAACTCTTTTTCTTGTGTCCTATACATATTCTTCTCCGTTGCCTCTTCTTCCCCTTCGCCATGATTGGCTTATGCACCCCTATGAAGTTTAGGAAACAAGCTCCATGCCATAGGAGGTTACACGATATAGAGTTTCTTATGATCCCGTGACCGACCTACCTGACCCATGTGGCTTTTCGGGGGGTTTCCCGGGTTGCCAGGCGAATGCTGGGTGGGTTAATTACATCCCCGAATTTCCTGTAGCTCCATTTCAACTCCATTATCAATTCACATCATATCTTATCTGGTTGTCTCTTTCAGGGTAGAAGTGTCAGTGGGTGTTTCGGTGCTGCATGGCGGGATGATACGCTCCGAGAATGATATACTCTGAGGAAAGCGGTTGCGGTCTTTGAACCGGCTGCCGCTACCATTGCCCTACCGCTGACGGACCCGTTTAAGTACCGATATAAGGGAGGGGTAATGTCCGTTGTCCTGGCCTGTCGGCGGAGGTCTTTAAGTAAAAATGTAGTGACCCTGCCCTCTGCACTGTCGTGGCTCCTTGGGAATGTCGCCCTCTGTTTCCTCTCGCCTCATCCTTCCTCCCGGAGGTGTCCCACTTGGGGGCATAGGTGCAATGGAGCACGACGGTCTCCATGCCGAATCCTCTCCGTTTTAAATGCTAATCCTAATGCCCCAAGTGGAAGGCTAAGGAGAAAGAAGACAAAGCGCGACCGATCCAAGGAGTCACGACATTGCAGAGGGCAGGGTCCAGACAACTAAAATTTTGGATCTCCCCGGCAGGCTAGTAAAAGCGGTTGTCACCCACCGTGGTTTTGAAATGGCCCGCTAGGTCTATCCAGAAATCGGAGACCAGCCTACCCGATTAGGAAGTGTTTACCAAGAGCCTATCATCCTGCCATACAGCGTCAAGACACCCGCCGACACTTCTACCCTGAAAGAGACTACAAGATAAGAAATGATGTGAAATGATAATGGTGAGACAGGAAATTCGGGGGATGGAATTAAGCTACCCAGCATTCGCCTGATTACCCAGGAAAACCCTTGAAGGAAATCATGGGTCAGGTAGGTGGGCCACGGGAGTTGAACCCCGACCTCCAAATACAGGCCACAGACGAAACTGACTTAACTATCCCACTAATGTAAATCTGAAATTATTTTCCCAATATACAACATAAATGGAAGTACTTATAACTTACGCTAAAGAGTAGCCATCTGAGATTTGTAATTCTACATAACCAATGTGTTTACTACTTAAAATGTTAAAATAAACCAGCATTGTTACTAGAATGTTCCATTTCTACAACCAAACGATTTACAATGCTGCTTGGTGTGTTAAAGCCATGTGTAACTCTTATTATTTAACACAACGTTATAAAACTATATATTTCTATAGTAATATGTGCCTCCCCCCCCCCCCCAAAGCAAAATTACTTTCAGTAGCTTATAACTCAACGGCAACAGACGCCATTGCTATATTACAAAGACGCTATCCATTACCTGAGTAGCGTATGTACTCAACTGGATCAGTCTTATAAATACTTATTTAAACTACTACATTTTAAGTTTAATGATTCAATTGAAACTGTAATTACTTCTGAGTTTTATTTAGCTTCTAAATTAATTTCATATAAGTATGAATAAGTTCAATAAAGGATTATCTACAAACAAAAGCAATCGTTTACTTCATGTTACATTCCCTTGCAATTCTCACCTCTTACGAAAAAGCAGCTATGCTACACAGAATTATTTTTGAAAAGTAATTACAAAAGTCACTTACCCATTGGAATAAATACGGAATCCTGGTTAGGCCAAACGGAATTTCCAGTGGGCAGCGGTTGGAAGAAGAGCCTCTTGACTTCTTCTTTGAGCCATGGTGGTTGGATATCTTCAACATAATTGTATGGTCCGGGAATTTTCTTTGGACGATCTGCAAGATTGGACGGCCACCATGAGAAATTCGTGTAGGACGCATCCTTCTTGTTCTTGAAATCATACCTCGAAGGCGAATCTGGCTGTTCAGGAAATTCACAAAGTGTGCAACGCTGGTTCTCCATCTCCGGTCCTTTCTCACCCGTAAGCAACGACATACTGACCACTCCTCACTCACTCGCAGCAAATCAACACAAATTCCACCAATCGTATGGTTTGCCTCCAAATGTTCAATTTCTACAGAACAATAAAAGACAAAGACAAAAGACAAAGGCTATTCTTTTCTTATCGGCGGATCATCAAACGCAAGTTATAGCTACTTCCCCAATAAAATATGTGACTAATTTCTGTTGCAAACACTTACCTGTTGGTAGGACGTCCTCTTATTGCAATTGCAATTGCAATTCCTGTTGCAATTACTCTTCTAATTACTCTTTTATTGGTAATTTCGGCTACTGATTTCCATTGTTTGCGGAACAAAATAGAATCCTTTTGTCTTCTGAGCGAGTTGAAACAACAATAGTAATGGATACTTTTATTATTTTTTTCTTCACTACAAACGGCACGCTATAACACACGCACACGTGTTTTCTTACACCGCCAAAGAAGTCTTTGTTTCCAATCTTGAGGTTTCGGGTCCGATTATCAGTTACGATAGAAATGTTTCTTTAGTAAGTATTGCTCACAATCCTACAAATAATCTGGAAACGCGAGAGAGTAACCTGAGTAAATTTAATATTTGCACAAGAAAAGTTCCAAATAAACGACCACAAACATTAAGAAAAATGAATATTACTGCCAACGCACTTTTGTTTCAAAGTCAAGGCCGCCTGTATGAGCTTACATTGCTGGTGACATAGAAATGGTAAAAATAAAATCTTTATTCATCCAAATTAATATTTTCCTCATTGCAATAAATCTTAAATCAACTTAAAGGTCGTAACCAAATGTTTATTTCAGTGTTACATATTTTAATTTCATTTTCAGGAATTTACACAGGTTTTGAACTCACGCATTACTCGACAAATTCTTAGCCGTGCTTTACTTTGACGTTTATCTTGAGGAGACAAGGGGATATACTGCACCACACTCCAAAAATTGATGTAATATTTCCCAGGAAATACACGTTTGAAGTTTCTTAAAGACAAAGATTTTGCTTTTTCTGCCACGCAGATACATCGTAAAGCAGGTAATGCATTAATCTCAGAACTAAAGCTGTATAAATATCAAATTTTCTTGGAATTTATTTGAAATTTGCTACATTCGGAGGGAATTTTGTTTTTGTAACTGTTAGACCACGCGTAAGTGAAATATGCAGAGAGGTATAAAAACACAAATCATTTTAAATAATTTTTGTGTGTTTTGGTTTTCTGAAAGGTGCTGTCGATATTCAGCTCTACCAGGATGTTTTTAAAAGAGCAGGGAATTTCTATATCAGTATCTAACGACCGATTTGGTATAAGGTGATTATCAATTGTTTTCTCTGGTACATACACGCAAGTGTGCAAACAATCCTTCTGCAAATATGAAATGTGTAGTATTTAACATACGGCACCGCAGGCGATGACACTGATGATACATGAGATGAAAATAGAGCACCGGTGGGATGAGATGGCGGGGTAAACCGGATATCCCGGAGAAAACCCGCCCAGCGCTGTGTTGTCCACCACAAATCTCACTTTGTGGTCGCCTGGGATCGAACCCGGGCTGCCTTGGCGAGAGCCAAGTGGTCTAACCACTGAGCCATGGCGCGACTACCCTTTAATGGATCATGTTTCGAAACGTTGATTTTCTTAAAATTGTTTGCAATACATTAATGAAAATATGTTTTCATTATAAATATATCCTGAATTTACTTGAAATGTCCTCTGAGGACATTTGTGTAACTGGAAAAGTGTAAGAGATCTTACTGTACAAAAAAGGATATCTGCTTAAAACATACAATTCATATCAACTTACGTTTCTCCTTAGCATTAAGCTTATCCCAGTAATTTCCTGTTATTGGTGAAATTCCTAACAACTTTTCTCAAATGGAAAATATTATTCGCTTTATCTTGTCTTCTTTCCTCCTGGTCAAACAACCAGAATGTAATTCCGAAGTTATTAATAAGCGGCCAAATCTTAAAATATTTAATTTTCACGTAAAGTTACTGCATTCCCCTATTCCCATTTTACTTGTAAGAACATTATTTTTAGGTTCCATCCTTCAGCGATAGTTAATATCCCACGATGTATGATTGATGATGAAATGAGTACAGTGTACATAGAACTTAGAGCTATCGGACATACATCTTTCAGAACAAGGGAGAACCTCCAACGTAAAGCTATATCGTAACATGAAAGAAATGACGTTCAAATGAGTACATGGTCCATAGAGCTTAGAGTTACCAGACATTCATCTTTCAGGATAAGAGAAAACCTCCAACGTTAATTCATATCGGACGATAAATGACATGATACTCAATTGAGTACAGAGTACACAAAGCTTAGAGTTACACACAATCATCTTTCAGGGTAAGGGAAAACTTCCAACGCTAAGTCACATCGGATGATGAATGAAATTATGTTCAAATGAGTACATGGTCCATAGAGCTTAGAGTTACCAGACATTCATATTTCAGGATAAGAGAAAACCTCCAACGTTAAGTCATATCGGACGATAAATGACATGATACTCAATTGAGTACAGAGTACACAAAGCTTAGAGTTACACACAATCATCTTTCAGGGTAAGGGAAAACTTCCAACGCTAAGTCACATCGGATGATGAATGAAATTATGTTCAAATGAGTACATGGTCCATAGAGCTTAGAGTTACCAGACATTCATATTTCAGGATAAGAGAAAACCTCCAACGTTAAGTCATATGCTCCCGAGTGTTCGACCTGACCACGTGTTTCTTAATTATTCACAAAGTAAGAACAGGTTTTCACATATTGGTGTTAGGCGCCGGGTATAATTTTTTTAAAAGGTTCATTGTGAAAATCCAAATTAAAACAAAAAAATCTTTCCTGATATGTAGAAATTGTGTATAAAAATGTAAGACCACCTCGATGTTCTGGCCTCATTTTTGTTATTTTTCTCTATAATTTTTTTGAAGCCCCTTAGTAATTTTGTATAACGTGCCAAAAGGCTTTAAAAGTGTTTTCTGTATTTTGATTAATATTTAGAAACCTTTTCCTAACTTTCATTTAAGGAGTAACATTTCGTTGTATAATGTTGGCTCATTCGTAATTACTAATCACCCGGTGTTATTTCAGAAGATGTGTTGAGTGTTCTCCCTTGGATTCAAGTTATCTACTCAATATTATGTAGTTTTCTTTTGTGAATAAATTAAAGATTTTGGAATTTGTGTATTAATGATTACTTCAGTGCCATGGTGTAGAAATTTATGGTGTATTAAACGTGATATTTCTCTTAGTGTGCGTCTATGAAGTAACGTTATAATTGCTACGATATTGAATGGTTAGTTTTCAGAGAGAATGTTTGTAGCTTGGACGTAATATTTGAATTTTTGTAAATGATGTTTAGGATGGCAAATTTCCAAAATTTCATTTAAGATGTATTTGATAGTATGGTCACATCCTGGTAAATTTTTAGTGGAAGCAATGCAGTTTATAAAAGTGTTCGGTTGGTTAAATATTACATTTCTCTGGCATTTTAAAGTGCAAAAAAGTTATTCTGGACAGTTCAATAGTAAAACTTGGAATATTTGTTGATTCATAAATGTGAATAATTTCAGTAAGTGTTTAGAATAAAAAGGATGAATAAGTATTATGAAGGCAAAGATTTTAATTCTTTTTGTGTAAATTTTATTAGTGTTCTTGTGGGATCTGCAGTTTATTTTTCATGGAAAGTTTATCATGTGGGTGTTGCAACAGTGAAAGATAGTGAAGTTTTCCTGAAATGTCTTCTCAACGTATGGTGAGTTAAAATTATTTTGCTGCTTCATTTTTAACAGCTTATGTTTCCTGTTATAAGATTTTTTTTTGCAATATTCGAGTACAGGGTTATAGTCAAAAGTGTTTCCCTTCCTTTCTTAAATTGAAGCTTTAAAATTTTAGTATAATCTTTCTTAGGAAAAGTTTTTCTGGTAAAGTTCTTTACATTTTTCATTTTAAGGCACATTGGGAATAATAATTACAAAATTTAGCTCAGGATTTTGAGGTTTTATTTTCAGTGTTAAATTATCTTGGTTAACTAATAATTTTCTTTTCAGAAAGGTTATAATGTAATTCTTTACAGTGGTAATTTATTATTCAGGTATTTCTAAAGTTTATTTTGTATCCTTTGGTTTGCTAAATGTTGAAAAATACTGAAGTTTTAGAGAGGTTATGTTCAAATTACCAGTGATATGTCAAAATTATGTCTGAATTCTGATATTGTTTCTGTTTTGTGTTTTTGAGCTTTTTCAGTTGTGATGCTGCTTGTTTCTTCTTTTTCTATCTGTCTTGGTCTTTGCAAGTGTGAATGTGTTTTCTAGGTCAGTGCTGAGATGTGCCCCTAGATTATTTTGTGTGTCTGATGTAGTTGAAATGTTGTAGCTTTAAGGAAGTGCTGTAATATAACCTTGGATGCTTTGAGGATGTTAAGAGCTGAGAGTATTTTTTTGTGTGTGTATTTGTGCAGTTTTACAGGGTGGATGTGCCTATAACATGGATTATTTGTGGCTTGTCAGGAAGCTGATATGTTCCTGACACAGCGTTGAGATGTGGTAATATTTTGGGAGAAT
Source organism: Mantis religiosa (assembly GCA_030765055.1). Lineage (NCBI taxonomy): Eukaryota > Metazoa > Arthropoda > Insecta > Mantodea > Mantidae > Mantis > Mantis religiosa. The sequence goes on along the minus strand of JAUKNK010000221.1, from coordinate 1,289,815 downwards.
GTGTTGCAATGATTGATGTGAAATTTATGTTTTTCTTGCAGTAGTTTTTTCTGAAAATGGTGAACATATTACAAAACAAAAAGTTTATTATTGACACTCATTTTTCTGAATCATGTGTTTTAAATTTATGGACAATCACAATTATTTTTCCTGGATTGCCTTGTAAATTTCTGTTTCATTATAAGTGTTGGTGTTTCAAAATTTCTTTATTTAGGGATGGTAATGTTATATATTTTATTTTCCTGTCTTAAAGTGAAAGTTAAATTTTGGCATAATGTTGTTTAAAGAGCTTTTCTTTAGTAAATTCAGGTTTATTTCACTGTCACAAATAATGGGAATAATTTAAAAAGAAGTGAATTTGGGATATTACTGTTAGGTTTTTTTGAGATGTTCCATTGTGTGTGGATAACTAGGGATTTTATGTGCAGTGGGTTTATAATATTTTTGCTAATGTTTGTTGTAGTAATTCTTGTTAGGCATCTTTGAATAATTTTGCTTTCTTTTGGTTAGGATTTGGGTTAACAAAGAATTTGAAGGGAGGTTATGTCTAAATTACTATTTTGGAAGTTTGAAAAATTCCTGATTTTGCTTGTCCTTTGTTTCACTCAACGGTTCTTTGAGGAGTAAATATGCTGTAATTTTCCTTAATGCTTTTTAAATTGTTGCAAGTGTGTATATAGTATCCTGATGGTTGCGGAGAAGTGCCTCAGGATTAATTATTGTTTGTGTGTACAGTGAAAATTATTTTGGCTTCAAGGATTTGCTGTTATGTACCCTTGAATGCAGTGTTAGTATAGAGGAAGTAGTGTGAAGAAGTTTATGTGACATTTTGCAGGGGAGCTTTTATGTGCCTGCAGAATAGATCATGTATGGTGTCAGACCCTGTGAGGTACGTTAGTGTTGAGAGATGTATATTAGATTTTTTTTTCTCTGCAGTGAATGATTATTGCAACAGTGTTTTATGAATATATTTTTTTACAGCTGAAGTGCTTTAGAAGAAGTTGGTGGATATTGTACAAGATTAATCTGTAGTTTTTTTTCACAATGATTATTTCCATCCTTTGATAATTAACCTAATTTATTAATATACTTTTTATAAATTTGAATTTTAGGAAAATTAAATGGTGTATCTTTATATGGACAATAATTTATATACCGTTTATACAGTAGCAATAGTTATGATTGCTCATGGACACTTAAGTTTCATTATCTGTATTCTGATGATAAAACATGGTTATGTGTTTGAAATAAAGGAGTTCTGGAAAAAGTATAGATGAAATTAAGCAAATGAAGTGTATTGTTTTAATTATCTATGGTTAGCATTTATCATACGTCATGATGATTATTCTTATGTGCAGTACTAGTAGGTAGGGCTTATTCCCCGCCCCTAGTTAGGAACAGGGATTCCTGGCTAGTTCTGGATTCAATTTTTGATAGTATTTTTTTTCTTTTGTTTTTCTTTAAATCCACTTAATAATGCTGCATAAAGAGCCAAGTAGGCTTAAAAAGTGCTAACAGCCACTCAGTTGTAGCTTTAACGCAGTGCTGTAATGTAACCTTGGATGCTGTGAAGATAGATTTAATAATATTTTTTGTGTGTATTTGTTAAGTTTTACAGGGTAAATGGGCCTATAATATGCAATGCTTTTCAGGAAGCTGATAGGTTTCTGACACAACGTTGAGATGTAATATTTTCTGCTATTCCATGTTATGCATGTTTATTAGTGTTTGGGATTTTAATTGCATGCCTGCATATGTTATTTGTATATGATAATGTGCTGTTCATTGCATTGTTGCATGAAGGTGGACATGTATATGTTTAATTAATTATGTTAGCAAAAACAACAATGATGTCATTATACAGTCGACTTATGCCATGGCTAAGAAAATCATTTTATTATTCAATGAAATATAGGAAAAGGTTTGGGTGAGAAACTGATTGTATACTAAATGTACATTAAATGGAAGGTTGTAATTGCATTTTTTTTGTAATTTACGTCCTCCAACGTTTGGTCATATCGGACGGTGAATGGATTGGATGAAATGATGCTCAAATGAGTCCAGGGTCCATGGAGCTTAGAGTTACCAGACATTCGTCTTGAAGGATAAGGGAAAATCCCGGAAAAACCTTATCCAGGTAACTCACCCTGACCGAGATTCGAACTCGGGACCTCTTGAACGTGAGGTAGACATGCTACCATCTACGCTACCGAGGCGGGCTGTAATTGCAATGGAATGCTGTGTTCATCTTGCATTTCTAATCTTTTCAATATATTTCTTCAAAATATTGTGTTAAAATCTGTATTTCAAATCATTTTTTTTCTCAAATGTGAAAGTGTTTTGCAATACACTTTATTATCCAGTGTTTTGTATTAATTGCCAATGCTTTTGTCTTCAACAAAAATGTGAAACCTTGCTTGTATTTTCTAAAATGTTAATTTTTTGTAAGTCAGTATCTGTAGAAGCGCCAGCCTGGGCAGGGGTTATAGCCGCTTTTGTAAATCTGTTTGTTGTAGTAAATATTCTTATTAAGTGAATTCCACTTGTAATTAGCTTTACCCTAACTTTTTACCAACGAACCATTATAGAAAAGATCCCATCCTCTCGCTAAAGCATGTAGTTCTGCTCTGAGTGTTTGCTCCCGAGTGTTCGACCTGACCACGTGTTCCTTAAGAATTTACAAATTAAGAACAGGTCGTCACAGTATGACAGCACCGCAGTACTCCGATTGGTTGCTCACCTAGTAGCGCTCAAGGACAAACACCTTCCCATTTGAAGCACATAATAAACTAATCGAGCATAGCGTTTTCTTCCCCTTGCATCTCCAACCACCCTTCCGTCGGAAAACTTTTGCACCGTTGTGTACAATAGATCTAGACTGATCGCAGTGTCGAATCCCCTCCGTAGAATCCTAACCCCAGGAAGTGCTTAGTACTAAACACACGACGTAAATTAAGCATTTCAACGAGATCAATATTTTATTGCAGTGGTTTGTTTTTTGCCAAGATGTACAAAACGCATTCAGAGTATTCCCAGAAAATTCAACAGGTAAATTTAATTCTGAGATAAACATCGGATAGGTATTGTATTTGAAACAAAATGATTAGGAGCATATTAATTTAGATATAGTGAGGAATGTATATCAAACGCTACGTTAATGAGGGAGGACTCGAAATACCTCGAAGGGAAGGAAAATACCTTTGTGTGCTTCAGTGGGCTTAGCGCGACTCCTGCAGTCTAATTAAATACGCGTACGTGTATCTGCCGCTTTTCCGAGCGACAAAATATTACTACGTCATTTTCGGATAAACATCTCACTCCTTTGCTAATTTCCGCTTCGCTGCCACGCATACAGCATAGAAATGATAATCATCAACTCTGTTTAAGATGCTTACATATCTGCTACAGTGGCTTTCAATTTTAAGTCTAACTGATATTCACATCTCATTTCCGTTTAGTGTGGTATTTTATTTAGCCATTATCAGTTTTACATAAATTTTATAAATTATTCTACCCATTTCAAATATCATACAAACTCTTCTAGCCAGGGGCGTAAAGTAAGGGCCTTCAGGGCCTGCAATGCGGACGGGCCCGCTATTTTAGGGGCCCGCAGAAAAAGGGAAAAAGCTTATTGTTCTTATTAACGAATATAACAATTTGAATATATACAGATATAAGTTCTGAAATATCTGTAACATAAATAGTCAAGTTTAATGTCAGTCTGCATAGAAAGTTAATGGCTAGATCATTCCAACGGTTTCCTAGAATCGGTCAACTTTTAGTTGAGTTTAGCGCAGCTGTGTGTGTTAACAATGCTCGTCCTTCACTAACAATTCTCTGACAACACTGGTTTGCATCATGTATCTCTATTGTCACAAACGAGCGAAGCATAGTTACAACAATGGAAATGAATACCAAAATACGAGGTAGGTCTAGAAATTTGGTTCTGTTTGTTAATAAAATTAAATTTTGTACAGATAGAGAAAAATTATTTATTACTCAAACTTCTACAACTCTTAAAATACTTTTCCACATAACTGCCGAAATTTTGCAGGCATTTGTCATAGCGAGGCACAAGTTCATGTGTACCTTCTTCATAGAAGTTTGCCGCCTTCGCCTTCAACCAGTTGGAAACAGTTTCTTTCAGCTCTTCGTCATTGTTGAAGTGGTGACCACCAAGGAAAGATTTGAGATGCAAAAACATATGAAAGATGCAGACATGCTACCATCTACGCTACCGAGGCCGGCGCTCAGCCTTGTGATCATCCGTCAGCATTCGTGGCACCCACCTGGAACACACTTTTTACATTTTCAGATCTTCATGTTGGATTATGTGCTTAGGTCCCAGGGAAATGCCAATTTGGTAGGCGATGTCTGCAAATGTCTTGGTTTCTTGTCAAACGATGTTCTGCCTTCATTGAACTTTCGCACCCAGGAACGCACATTAGACACCTCCATGGTACCATCACCACATGCCTCACTCAACTGACGATGAATTTCAATAGGTTTCACACCACGAAAATGGAGAAAACCAATGTTATTCTTGCAATGAAAACGTCGACATTTTAAGTATCAGAAACAGTCCTAACTCTAGAGTTCTATGCACTGTACACTACTGCCATTTCTGTTACGCTTTCACAAAGAGTCCACGTGTGTTTTAAAAAAGCCAGAAGTTCCTATCTGATCGCCGTCCTGAAAAAAGTGTTATAAATTGAACGCACCTCATACATCCTTCGAATTTTCTCTCCCTCCATCTCTCACCTGGTGGCCTCTTTCGGGATAGAAGTGTCGGCGGGAGTCCCGGCGCTACATGGCAGGATGATATGCTCCTGGTAAACACTTCCTCCTCCTATAGATGCTCTCCAGTTTCCGGGTCGTTCTAGTGGGCCATTTTAGGACCATGGTGAGTGGGATATAGGTTGTACTGGCCTGCCGGGGAGTTTTCCCCTGGTGAAGTGTAGGGACCCTGCCCTCATCACTATCGTGGATCCTTGGGTGGCGACTCTCTCGTCTTCTCTCACCTCATTCTTCCTCAAGGGGGTACCCCACTTGGGGCACCGGTACAACAGACCAAATTTGGACCTACTTAGGTGACGAATTTCATCCATAGCATAGTCCAGTCCAGTCCAGTCCAGTTCCCCAAGTTAATCTTTAAAAGAAATATTTTTGGTAAAGTTTGATTTTCTAGAAAACAATTCCAACAAGTGTGATTAGATAGTAGGTATATATTAGATACTTTTATGATAAATTTAGTGCATTCCTAAATTTGTGGAAATTACCACTGAAGTCCGCTTCATTCTGAATAACTAGTAAACCCAGTAGGTTAGATAATCATCTGCACAAAAATAGATATCTAATGCACACTATTTATAACAAATAACCTTTTATGTTGCACTAACCGTTTGCAAGATAATCGTTGTTAGTGATATGAATTCTTCAGGACTTATACTTTTCTCAAATGGGAAGCCGTTTGGTCTTTAGGAATGCAAGGAACACGAAGTTTCAAAGCCATCCCTTAGTGACTGCCACTTAAGTGATCTTACTATCGCTTCAATATAGTATACTTCCATAAAATTTGCAGTAAGGTAATTTCTACAAATGTTTATTAGACAAAGTCATGAGTGCAATACCTTAGATTTTCCTATCACATACATAAGAAATAGATGAAGAGCTGCATTCCACTCAAAATACGATATCGAGACTTATTTGGAGGTATACATATTTTGAGATTTCCTGAAAATAAAAATAAGAAAGCATGTTTAGAAAAAGGTCCGCTTATCTCTCCACCTCTCTCTCTCTCTCTCTCTCTCTCTCTCTCTCTCTCTCTCTCTCTGACTCTCTCTCTCTCTCTCTTTCTCTCTCTCTCTGCGCACGCGCGCGTGTGTGTGTACACCTACTTTTAAAAATGCTTATTCCTCTACACTTTGGACAGCATATTTACTGAAGCCCTCGTAGCTGATTGGAAGAAGGTGTCTTTAATACCAACAATAATACTAATAACAAAACAGAAGGCAATAGAAGTACTTTCAGGCATAGGAACCCCTTTTACCTAAACATTTTATTCTCTCTGGGTGTATTGTTTTTATTTATTTTCCAAATAAAATAACCCTATGCTACCAGTATGGTATGTTAGGGTTCCATTTAAGAAAGCAAATGAATAAAAAGATCAAAATAACTGAAGATGATAATAGTAATAACGATTTAAAAATTTGGCCAATAAAATCCTCGAAAGCTGAAGTGCAACGTTTTATAAAGGTTACGAGGATGTTCTGAAAAGTTTCCAACTTCAACAAGAAGATGGAGCACTCGTAAATAAAAGCTAGTGAATCGTTGTTCATCTGTCGACAGTTACTCAACAACGTTTCAGCCATTTTGGATGCTCAGTTGTTATTTAACCATTGTTTAAGCGAGCTGATGCGAGTATTTTTATGAAAATAGACAAAATCGATTATCGTGCTGTCACTAAATATTTGTTTTTGAAAGGCAATACGCCTACGCAAATAAAAGATAAGTTTGATTCTGTGTACGGGGACTCTGCACCATTATTTACAACAGTGAAATTTTGGGCAGCTGAATTTAAACGTGGGCGGAGCTTGGGAGACGATGAACGTTCGGGACGTCCAACAACTACAACTACCGACGAAAGCATTGCCAAAGTTCACCAAATGGTGCTACACGACGGCCGAATGAAAGTGAGAGCGATAACAGAGGCTATGAACATGTCAAAAGAACGTGTTTGTCACATATTAAATCAACGTTTAGATCTGAGAGAGCTGTCCGCGCATTAGGTTCCGCGTTTGCTCACGTTAGACCAAAAACGAGTTTGAGTGAACATTTCGGACGCTCTGTTGGCGCAGTTTAGGCGCAATAAATCGGAGTTTGTGCGCCGATTATTTACCGTAGATGAGACTTGGATAAACCATTATACGCCCGAAACAAAAATACAGTCCAAACAGGGAACTGCAAAGGGGTGAGCGGCTTCAAATTAAGCAAAAACTGCTTTTCTTCGGCTAGAAAAATGATGGCGACTGTATTTTTTGGGACAGTCATGGAGTTATTTTAAACGATTACCCTCAAAATGAAAAAGTATTACAGGAGCATACTACGGATCATTACTTGATATACTGAAGGCAGAACTTGCGGAAAAAGGACCAGATCTGCAGAAAAAATCCTCTTTCACCAAGACAACGCACCGTCTCACACCTCAGCGGTTGCAATGGCGAAAATCCAGGAATTACGGTTTGAACTGCTTGACTCACCAGATCTAGCCCCAAGCGAAATCTTTTTGTTCCCTCATCTGAAAATTCTGCTCGGAGCACAGAGATTTTCGTCAAATGAAGAGGCAACCACCTTCGTGAACAATTATTTTGCAGAGAAAAACGCCGAGTACTATTTGGACGGGTTACAGATATGGGAGCATCGCTGGGAGAAGTGTGGAGTGTTACAAAGAGTCTATGTTGAAAAACAATTCTGAAAAGTGTCGTGCATCTTTATTAGAACGGAAGCTTTTCAGACCACCTATGTATTGGCGGTACAAGGTTTGCTGATCAACTAGTAGGTATATGTGTCAAAAACTAACTTTGTCGTGATCGACATCCTGGAATTAGACTTTGGTCCAATCTCGATATAAATCACCACCGCCGCCACCACCACCACCACCACCACCACCACCACCACCACCACCACCGCCACCACCACCACCACCGCGACCACCACCACCACCGCCACCGCCACCGCCACCACCATAATCATCTTCATGTTAAACTGGATAAACCTTTTAGAAATATCTATTACCTATTTTTTGTAAGTACAGCGGAAATAAGGAAATACATTAGACTTAACCGATAGTTGCCCGCATCGGTAGCGTGGTGGTAGCAATTCTGCTTCACGTTCAAGAGGTCCCGAGTTCGAATCTGGGTCAGGGTGAGTTACTTGGATAACGTTTTTCCGGGGTTTACCTTTTCCTGAAAGACGAATGTCGAGTAACACCAAGCTCTATGGACCGCGGGCTCATTTGAGCATCATTTCACCCATTTCATTCATCGTGCAGTATGACCTGAAGTTGGAGAACGTTAATAACACAAATAAGGAAGAAATTAACCGATAGTCAAATTTTTGAAGCTGCTCACTGTGTGGCGACCTTGAAAATGCGCTTTTTACGTGTCCAAGAGATAAAAGAAAAGGAGAAAGTTCTTTCTATTGGAGAAAAGTATAAGAATTGAACATTTAGACCAATAACAAAGAATATTTCGGAAATGGCTAGCTCCACTAAATATTTAACATGACATAAATTGTGTGTTTTAACGAGATCTATATTTGTTGTGTAATAAGGTTCTGTTTATCTCTTAGGTTTATCACTTTTGCAGAAGGCAGAAAAATGAAGAGTATTTCCAAGGATATTAGGAGAAAATTCAAAATATAGAGTTATCATCAAAATACCTTAAACAGTCATTTTTCAATGAAAATAGTATTGGTAGGAGGGATTCACTTTAAAACTTCGTTTCGAATTCTTGGAATAAGTTCAATTGCCTTCTCGTTTTGTGAATTTGTGTTCACGTATGGAGAAAATTAAAACCAAAATGAGTTTGCTGAGAATGTTTTTGGAAGACAAAGAAGATGTATGGTTGTGCTAAAACATGATAATAACCCGATACTTGGTGACAAGTTACAATTCCAGAATTCAATTAGTAAGGTTCAACGGCGATGTGTAACGCTTAGCGCCCGCTTTTACCACATACGGCACCGCAGGCGGTGACACTGATGATACAAGAGTTGAAGATGGAGCGCCGGTGGAATGAGATGGTGGGGAAACCGGAGATCCCGGAGAAAACCCGCCCCAGCGCCGTGTTGTCCAGCACAAATCTCAGTTTGCGGTTGCCTACGATCGAACCCGGGCCGCCTTGGTGGGAGTCGAGTGTCTAACCACTCAACATTATTGCGTAATATAAATATTATATCGATATTTGAGCTTCGATCTTCTTACTGTTAATGCCTTTGATACAATGCCATCCATATAAACCTGAACCATTTCAATAGGCTATTTGACTGTTGAACCTAGGACCCCCGTGTAACTTTGGGAGAATATAATACACAATTGGGAGATTACATTACACTATTTACATCTCAGAGAAAATGTTGGAAGTGTCCTCCACCAGCATCTATACATGTCTGTACTCGTATCATCATATTCTCTGAACTTTTACTGAGAGTATGCTCGCTAATGTTACTTACAGGATAGCTGCTATGAAAATGTCAACGGGCAGGGAGGAAAAGAGGGTAAGAAGTATTGGTGAGTTCTTGCAGAAAGTAAAAGAAAAATGGTCCAGAAATGTAAAGAATATAAGAAAGGAAGTTGAGGGGGAAGAAAGGGACTAATTAAGTAACAAGGAGGTATGGAGGTTAAGAGCTACCTGACAGATCAGAAGACCAGGATATCATGTAAGCAAAGGTAGCTACAAGGTTATCATCGTCGTCGTCGTCGTCATCGTCATCATCTTCAAGGATTGGGCCCTGTGACCCATTCCCTTCTCTTCAAGAGCCTACTGATCCTTCCAGCGTATAGCTGGGCGTCCCACATCTCCCTTTCCCTTCAGCATACCCAATCTAGTAAAGGAGCTTACAATTCTCATAAAAAGAGCCAAGGTAGCAACAAGGTAAAGAAAAATAAATGTAGCCTAAAGTTGTAAATTGTAAAATTTTGGAATATTCCCAATAAATATATCATATCATTATTTCGGTTCGAATGGATACCTTGAGAACATCAAATGTCTGTGGCCTATTCTTGAACACTATTTCTAGATACCCCCACAAGAAATAATCCGGTGAGGTTAGGTCAGGGGATCTGGGGGGCCATAGACCTTTTGAGATTATTCGATTATATCAAAGAAATTGGTTACAATTTCCATGGTGTCATTAGATGTATAACACGTTGCTCCATCTTGCTGGAAATAACTTTCCCTCAATTCGATATCATCTCCGTAAAACGTCAGAGAATATAGTGAGACGAGTGCAAACATGTATAGATGCTGGTGGAGGACACTTCCAACAATTTCTCTGAGATGTAAATAGTGTAATGTAATCTACCAATTGTGTTTTATATTCTACCAAAGTTGTACGTGTGGCCTATTGAAAACGGCTCAGGTTTATATGCATCGCAGTGTATTATTAGCTTATTTCATGCACGTAACACAAGAAAACTCAAATGTAAGTACTATAAAACAATAGCAATTCCATAAATTGAATTTCTCTTTGCCCCATTCACGTCTTTTGTTGTAGCACTCTAAAACAAAAGACGTCGCATTTACAGCACATTATGTCAATAATCTGTTTACGGAATTTCTGTCTCAACTCTGTTACTTATCACACTTGTTATTCGGTTCAGCGCCTTATGGTTCGTCCCCCCATGCTCTAGGCAACAGCAACTCCAATTCTCAGACGATAATACGAGTATCAATTGTAGCAAATATGGCGCCGCTCGTGGCCCAGCATTTTATGTTAGGTTACATCCACCTAGTGAAGCATATATTTGTTTACTTTGATTCTGTGTTTGCAGAATTAATGTAATTCACATTAAAGTGGCAACTAGTGACCAACGAGTTACTTTATAGTGAGCTTTTAAGATAACATTAAGTTATAAAGGTTGTGTAAATGTATAGTAGTGTGAAATATTGTCGAAATGGGTCGTAGTTGTTCTGTTCCCGACTGTAAATCTAATTACGGTAGTGAACGTCATTCGACAATATTTAAATTTCCTAAAAAAATCTTTATGGTCTAAGTGGTACAGGAATATACATCGTAAACATTTTTAACTAAATGACAAAACTGTAGTTTGTGTTCATCATTTTCAACAGACTTTGTGGTTAAGGAAGACATTTTCCCAACAAGTGATGGTGAACCAATTTTGTGGCCCTCGAAAATTAACAAAATTAGGTGATGATGCCTACCCTACAATTTTTAATGGCCGCGCCGTTGCTCAGTAGTTAGACCGTTTGGCTGTCACCATGGCGGCCGGGTTCGATCCCAGGTGACCGTAAAGTAAGATTTGTGGTGGACAACACGGCGCTGGGGCGGGTTTTCTCCGGGATTTCCGGTTTCCCCGCCATCTCATTCCACCGGTGCTCCATTTTCATTTCATATGTCATCAGTGTCATCGCCTGCGGTGCCGTATGTAGTAAAAGCGGGCGTTAAACACTACATTTTACGATTTTTAAGAATCAGCCATCCTATCACACAGTAAAGCTCAACCAAAAACACGAAGTCCTGAAGAACATATGCAAGACATTTTGCTGAGAATGAAGAGAATTTTAATAATTGGTGTGCACAAGATGTTATTGGCAGTTTTAAGTCTTTAAAAACAGAAGTGGCGAGGAAAGATTTTAACACATTCATAGTCATTATTAAAGATGATTAGTTATGTTCTTTTCAGTAACGTTCAAGATCCCAGCTTCACTGATGTTGCTTCACTTAATGTGAACTTCAAAGTATTTCATAACCTAGAAGTGAGTGTGTTTTGCAATAATATGAACCTACCATTGAAAAATGTTAGATGGATCTTGCAATGCGAGGGAGCTGCCACCTTCAAATTTGACACATGGAGTAAATGGACAATCTGGTGAGTTCTCTATAAGCAGTAGGTATGTTCTTCAGAAAAGGTAACTATGTGATCGTGAGGCAGACGCGCTACTACCCGCACTGAGTACCTCACGTGGGGTAAACATCTGCCATTTGTGATACCTGCGAATTGCACTGGCTGAAGTGATGCGTTCATTGGTGTTTAGCACACGTCCGGTAGGCGCGTCAGTTCCCCTCTCACTCTTACAAGAATAAGCAGTGCGTTATCTGAGAGGTTTCTATTAACAAACATAAATCCATGGTAGCCGTTCCAACAGCGCGACTTTACAAGGGAATGTGGCAATACAGTAGACTAAGTGATATTCAAATGTTTTAGAACTGGTTGTCTAGGTGACGTCTTTGAAATTCCGTTCTCTTTGTATGTCTAAGAGATAAAAAATGAAGGTACAAGGGAATATGGGATTTTTGTTGTTGTAATTTACGTCTTCCAACGTTAAGTCATATCGGACGATGAATGGAATGGATGAAATGAGGTTCAAATGAGTCCGGGGTCCATGGAGCTTAGAGTTACCCGACATTCGTCTTATAGGATAAGGGAAAACCTCGGAAAAAACCTTATCCAGGTAACTCACCCTGACCGATATTCGAACTCGGGACCTCTTGAACGTGAGGCATTCTACCACCACGCTACCAAGGCGGGCTAATATAGCTCAGTGACAGTCAAATGTTTTAAAACTGGTTGTCTAGGTGACGTCTTTGAAATTCCGTTCTCTTTGTATGAATAAGAGATAAAAAAAGTGAATAACGTATTTCCGTTTGAAGAAAGAATAAATATTGGAAAATTCAGACGTAACATGATATATTTAGGAAATGGTTCCACTACGCAAAGAAAGGATTTGACAATGTGTGATTACTAGATTCATATGTTTTATGACGTAATATTTTTACAGTTTACTAGTTGTACAAAAGACATTCTGAATGAGGAAGACTCTTGAGGACATTCCCAAAAAGATTTACATAATACATTTCATTTGTAATGAAAGTATCTTATCAGTATTAATTGCAGATGAAAATTTAATAAAAAAGTACTGTACCTATACAAGGTATTCTGGGATAAGAGGAGATCTTATTGTTTTTGAAGGTGTATCTTTCGTCTTCACTGTTCCTTAGGAAATGACGCTTATAAACGCGGCTTGCGTTTTTGATTCTGACGTAAGGTCAAAATTCTTCTGCTAAATGGTAGTAGATAATGAAAATTACCTTTAATATTTCCCTATAAAGTATAGGTACATAATTATAAAATATAAAAATATAAAGTTGTCTAATTAAGAATTTTAAGTGACGGCTTTCCTATTATCTATTAGTATTATTATTCTCCAATTTTAATAATTTATCATGCGAATTTGCTTTTACCACTTTTGCTTCTCGGTTTTGTAGTTTCTCCACAAAAACTCGCGTTACGAAAATGTATCTTTCTGTTTTTTTCCGGTGAGGGTATTATTGACGTTTCGTTTGTTGGTAGCCTTCTGCTGTTTGATGCATCGATTTCAAACTAGCTTTGCGATGAGTTAGCGAGTCACAGCTGTAAACATAGCTCAAAAGTTGATGGCTTTAAGCAAGGTTATATTGTCTGCAGAGGATAGAAGTATTTAAGTCGGGTCTCGCCTGGATTCATGATTTCCGGAATAGATAATTTAATTTCTTGTGTGAAATTAGCCTTAATGTACATACAGGAAACGTCTGGGAGAGTTGAGATAGGTGGCGATGATAGAGGTGTTTACAACATGCGACACTAGCGCCGCATCTAACACCAGACGGCAATTATAAACATTGTGGCATATGTCTTTTGTTTTAAAACTTTTACTGCTGACAGAGCGTGCGAGACTGATGTTAGAGAAGTCCTGGGTTGGATTTACGTACCGCACAATTTTTAGTTTAAGAGATAAAAATGAATAACGACATTCCTTTTTAGAAAAGAATCAATAGAAAATGTCCTCCGTGGTCTAAACTCCCGAAGTGGCGGGTTCGGAGGGTAATGGACTTTTTTCGGGCATCTATTAATTAGTATCCCTTCCTTGGAAGGTAAGTAAAGCCGGTGGACCCGTCTCGTAGATCTACGGTTTTTAAAAGCACCTCAAGTCTGTTAGACGTCTATTAGCAAATTAAGGCGGTCTTTCATTCAGAAAAATTATGACAAATTGTCAAAAAATTTAAGATTTTCCACGCTAAGTGTAGTGTGGATATTTTTTTTTTAAATCTGTGATATATACTTGGAGAATCCTGAGCACAAACTGCAAATATATTCAAAATGTAGCATCAATTTGAAAAATTCAATGCCATATAGTAAACCCTAGTGTTTTATCGGTAAAACATATATATATAGTTGGAGAAATTAATGTCAAGCTGGCATGTTCCCATTGTGAAACAGGATTAAGGGCAGGCGGACGGAGACCACGAAATGCATGGCACACAGATTCTTTTAAAAATCCTCCTCCTTATTTATTTACTTATTTATTTATTAACATTGAGAGTGTCACATTTATTTCCGTGGCTATTATTATTTATAGGATTTCCTGGGTAGAACACATTTCACAACGATTGCGTCCAGCTGGAATTAAACAATGAGTGACAACAATTACGATGCGAGCGAAGTGAGGTCACTGCAACGTAATAATCCGATTCGTTTTTTTTTTTCTCCTGCTAGGTCCCAACTTTATCAAGGCAAAATAACATCACTTCCCAAAACTTCAACACGACTGTCAAAAACGGCTAAAGGGTGTCTCGTTATTTTTAAACAGCTTCTAAACTTTGCTGTCATTTACATGGAATTAGAGCTAAAACGGTGAAGAATCTGATGTACTGTGTACTACAGAACCTCTGTACCCTTGTACAGCGATATATTGTTGTATTTCCTTCAAGATAAGCATTATCTTATTGCAGGTACAAGGGAGTACAGTAGACTTCAACTGATAGTCAAATGTTTTGGTGATATCTTTGTATGTGAAAATTAAAAAGAGTACACGGGAAGGGTCAAGGGAATAAGGCAATACAGTGGACTAAGTGTTAGCCCAATGTTTTAAACCTGGTTGCCTAGATGACTTGTTTGAAATTGCGTTCTCTTTGTATGTTCAAGAGATAAAAAAATGAAGGTAAAAGGGGATATGGGAAAACAGTAAACTTTAAGTGATAGTCATATGATTTAAAACTGGTTGCCTAGTTGACGTACTTGAAATTGCGTTCTCTTTGTATGTTCAAGAGATAAAACAATGAAGGTACAAGGGAATATGTGAATACAGTACACTTAGTGATAGTCAAATGCTTTATAACTGGTTATCTAGGTGACGTCCTTGTTATTCCGTATTCTTTGTAGAGATAAAAACTGAAGGTACAAGGGAATATGGGAATACAGTAGACTAAGTGTTAATCAAATGCTTTTAAACTGGTTTTCTAGGTGACGTCTTTGTAATTCCGTAATCTCTGTATGTCCAGGAGATAAAAAGTGAATATACAAGTGAATATATATATTGGTAATGTATTTCTTCCAACATTAAGTCATATCGGACAATGGATAGAATACGTGAAATGATGCTCAAATGAGCCGCAGGTCCATAGAGCTTAGAGATACCCAAAATTCGTCTTTCAGGATAAGGGAAAACCCCGTAAAAGACCTTATCCAGGCAACTCACCTTGACTGAGACTCGAAATCGGGACCTCTTGAACGTGAGGCGGACACTACTATCATGCTACCAAAGCGGGCATAAACGAGGTTCTACTGGGAATACATAATCTCAAACATACTAAAATTTCGAATACATATTTTATCATTACTTCGTTTAGTTCACAGAAAATTAATTTTTTCTGAAATAAAGGAATTTTATACCAACAAAATAAACGCCAAACTAGTTTGAATAAAGTTATAATTCACTTTAGCAGAAAATGTCACTATCATCTCTGTGAAACTTATGAATGCAGAAAGAAGAGTGTTTTTAATAAAGAATTTTTTCCCTTAATCAAAACATTAACTGTATTTTCCAAAAAAAAAAATATTAGGGCCTTTGCGAAGTTATTTTTATTCATATGTACCAACTTTCAAGTAAGTAACTTAGAGTTAAAAATGAAGGGTTTACAAAGGTGTAATGCGCACTGAAGGTGCACTGGGGAAGAATAAAACTGTGGGTATGGGAAAAGACTATTTAATTTGGAACTGCAAACTTAGCCAAAATGTAAACAGATGAACATATCCCCTTGTTATTACTCATTGACGGCATTAATGGATGCAAGTGTACAAAATATTCTTAAAGCACTTATTCCTCTACATACTTCAAAATTCCCGCCTCGGTAGCGTAGCTTGTCTGCCTCACGTTCAAGAGGTCCCGAGTTCGAATCTCGGTCAGGGTGAGTTACCTGGATAAGGATTTTTCTGGGGTTTTCCTTTATCTTGAAAGACTTCAAAATAAACATTTCTTTACTGTAGTTACAAGGAAATATAGTACCCTAAGTGGCAGTCCATGCTTTAAAACTGGTTGTCTACGTGACGTCTTTGTAATTCCGTTCTCATTGTATGTCCAAGAGATTAAAAAATAAGGTACAAGGGAATATGGGAATACAGCAGACTAATTGACAGTCAAATGTTTTAAAACTGTGTCTAAGTGACATCTTTTTAATTCCATTCTATTTGTATGTCCAAGAGATAAAAAATGAAGGTATAAGGGGTATGGGAATATAGTAGACTTTAAGTGATAGTCAAATGTTTTAAAACTGTTTCTAGGTGTCATCTTTGTAATTCCGTTCTATTTGTATGTCCAAGATGAAGGTACAAGGCACTATGGGAATACAGTAGACTAAGTGGTAGCCAAATGTTTTAAAACTGTGTCTAGGTGACATCTGTTAAAACTCCATTTCCTTTGTCTGGAATATTTATCATTTGAGCCCATTTGATGTATAAAATCAGACACAAGAAGGCAGTGCGCTAATGAGAACACTATGTTCTTAACTACAACTAAATGTTGAGGAAAATGTAAGATAATTACAAAATTCAATTAAGCTTTAAACAGTATTTAATATAAGAAGCAGAGGTTTCCAGCTACAGTAGGAAAACGGATGTATTAACCACTGCTCATAAAACGCTTAACGATTGTTTTTCCCCGTCTCTATGCTGCGCTAATTAATTCCGGCTTCCATAATACTTAATTAATCTGAGAAATTCCCTCGTAAACTTGGAGTAGGATGTTTTTGTTTCATTTATTGTTGTGAAGGGAAATAAAATTAAAAACACGGCACATGTGTGTGATGCATTGTTTCCCTTCCATTGTTTAGCATCGACACACAGCAAGTAGCCCCAGTTTTTATACGTGACGCACGTTCCGCTTCCAGTACAAGCAGAGTAACTTCATCTCTGAGACGTACGGTGCTCGGAAAGAGCTAACAGTTGTCAACCAAAGAGGCTAAATTGTCGAATAACTGCAACACCTCACCATTTCTACACAAATCTTAAATGAACTGAAAATTCAGTGAATACTGTATTAGAAGGTGCAGTAGACTAAACCGATGCTCAGATGTCTTGAAGTGAACAGCTATGTAATGACAAATCCGTTTCTTGCATTAAGTCCAGACCACACTTGAAACAACAATTTGAAAATTTAGAAAAGGATATCTGTGAAAACTTTAATGACAAGAAAAAGTCTAATTGATCTAATCTCTTACGTTTTACCACTTAGCTAAGACCTATGTACCCTGTACTGATTCGAACATCATTTCATTCATCGTTGGAGGTTTTCCCTTATCCTGAATGATGACTGACTGGTATCTCTAAGATATATGTACCCTGTACTCATTTGAACATTATTTTATTCATCGTCCGATATGACTTAAGGTTTGTAGGTTTCCTCTTATCCTGAAAGATGAATGCCTGGTAGCTAAGATCTATGTATCCTGTATTCATTTGAGCATCATTTCATTCATCGTCCGATATGACTTTGCGTTTCAGGTTTTCTGTTATTCTGAAAAATGAATGTCTGGTAGCTAGGCCTTATGTATCCTGTACTCATCTGAACATTCTTTCATTCATCGTTCGATATGACTTAACTTTGGAACTTTTTCTTATCCTGAAAGATGAATGTCTGGTAACTCTAAGCTCTATGTATCCTGTATTCATTTGAGCATCATTTCATTCACCGTCTGATATGACTTAACGTTGGAGGTTTTCTGTTATTCTGCAGATGAATGTCTGCCAACGCTAAGCTCTATGTACCCGGTACTCATCTGAACATCATTTTATTGATCATCCGATATAACTAACGTCAGAAGTTTTCTCTTATCCTGAAAGATGAATGTCTGGTAATTAAGCCTTATGAATCCTGTACTCATCTAAACATTATTTCATTCATCGTCCGATATGAATTAACGTTGTAGGAATTCCCTTATCCTCAAAGATGAATGGTAGTTCTTAGCTCTATGTACCCTGTACTCATTTGATCATAATTTCTTTCATCGTCCGATATGGCTTAACGTAGGAGGTTTTTCGTTATATTGAAAGACGAATGCCTGGTAACTCTGAGCTCTATGTTCCCTGTACTCATTTGAGCATCGTTTCATTCATCATCCGATATGACTTAACGTTGGAGGTTTTCCCTTATCCTCAAAGATGAACGGTAGCCCCAAGCTCTATGTACACTGTACTGATTTGATCATAATTTCATTCATCGTCCGATATGGCTTAACGTAGGAGGTTTTTCGTTATATTGAAAGACGAATGCCTGGTAACTCTGAGCTCTATGTTCCCTGTACTCATTTGAGCATCGTTTCATTCATCGTCCGATATGACTTAACGTTGGAGGTTTTCCCTTATCCTCAAAGATGAACGGTAGCCCCAAGCTCTATGTACACTGTACTGATTTGATCATAATTTCATTCATCGTCCGATATGACTTAACGTTGGAGGTTTTCCCTTATCCTCAAAGATGAACGGTAGCCCCAAGCTCTATGTACCCTGTACTCATTTGATCATAATTTCATTCATCGTCCGATATGGCTTAACGTAGGAGGTTTTTCGTTATATTGAAAGACGAATGCCTGGTAACTCTGAACTCCATGTTCCCTGTACTCATTTGAGCATCATTTCATTCATCGTCCGATATGGCTTAACGTTGGAGGTTTTTCCTTATCCTGAAAGATGAATGTCTGGTAGCTCTAAGCTCTACGTACCCTGTACTCATTTGAACATTTCATTCATTGTCCGATATGACTTAACGTTAGAGGTTTTTTCTTATCCTGAAGGATGAATGTCTGTTAACACTAAGCTCTATGTACCCTGTACTTATTTGTACATCGGTTCTTTCATCGTCCGATATGGCTTAACGTTGGAGGTTTTCTCTTATCCTGAAAGATTAATGTCTGGTAACTAAGCTCTAGGTACATTTTACTAACCAGAACATTTCATTCAACGTCAGATATGACTTTACGTTGGATTACGTAAATCAAAATGAAAATAGTTAAAACGAACAATCTTTTAAATTTATTGAAATTGTTCAAAAAACCAAAGTGGCACTATAATTAATTTAGATAAATTTAACATTTTAAAATGAATCTAAAAGTTATTCTGTATTTGTGAAGTAGAGTCTACAAAAATGTGTATCCCGTACGTATGTTGGTATATGCATCGAGAGTTATCAGGACGCCCGAGTTAATTACCATCACAATACGACGTGCGCAGCATAAAGATCATTTTCCCTGGCTTTAATTGAAGCCTCGACGACTTGTCTACCAATTGTTTCTATCTCATCTCCCTTGAATGCACAGTCCTCGTTCGCCATTTTGAACCTACTTTCCTAGCCTACTGGCATACCTTCAAACAAAACCTAATACATTATTTCTTTTTAATCCATGGATTTTCAAATACGTACCACTTTCATTAAGTCTAGGTCCTTATTGTATTGTTCTATATACAGTGCGTCCCACTTGCGACTTAAATAAAATAAATGAGTTTAATTAAAATTTGACACCCACATGATTCCTCTTCTGTCATTTCATAATAAAATTAGGCGAGGGGTATAGCTCGGAGGGTTTGTTCTGTAGCCTGTATTTGAGAGGTCCGGTTTCGATTCCTGTGACAGACTTGCATGACCCATGATTTTCAAATCGTAACTTAATATTACTTGAAGTTGTTTCTGATGTTTATAAAGTACGTTTCACTTTCCTTAGTCATTAAATATACAATGAAATATCATATACAAAATGAAAACAGATTTCATATGTTTATATAGTCAGAGACTTTGCATATCTTGTAAGAATTAAAAATGATAAAGTGATCACCAGAATTAATGCCAATTTCAACGTTTCCAACGTACTATGAGTACCTTTTCCAAACTTTGCAGCTAAAGATGAACGGAGCTAATTAGAAATTACTTTATAGAAACGAATTTTCCAACAGTTTAACCTGGAAGTCTACATTAAGGAACATTCGATTTAGAAAAACCTAAAAGGATTTTATAATTTGTAAAGCTGGGTTAATATCCAATTCTTTTAAATAATCTGTATAGTAAAATTTTTAATTTTACTTTTTTTATTAGGAGGGTGGTCTGACAAGTTTCCGACCTCAACATGAAGATGGTAGGACTCGTAAATAAAACCTAGTGTATTACGTTGTTCATCTGTGGACAGTTAGTCACCAAAGTTTCAGCCATTTTGGACGCTCAGTTGTTATGTAACAGTCATTTGAGCGAGCTGATGTTAATTTTTTTATGAAAATGGAAAAAATCGAGTATCGAGCTGTCATTAAATATTTGTTTTTGAAAGGCAATAGCTACGCAAATGAAAGATGAGTTGGATTCTGTGTGTGGAAACACTGCACCGTCATTTGCCACAGTGAAATATGGAACAACTGAATAAAACGTGGCCGTAACAGCTTGGGAGACTATGAACGTTCGGGACGTCCAAAAACTTCAACTACCGACGAAAACATCGCCAAAGTTCATCAAATGGTGCTAGACGACCGAATTAAAGTGAGAGAGATAGCAGAGTCTATGAACATGTCAAAAGAACGTGTTTGTCACATATCAAATCAACATTTAGACTTGATAAAGCTATCCGCGCGTTGGGTTCCGCGTTTGCTCACGTTAGACCAAAAACGTTTTCGAATGAACATCTCTGTTCGTTCAATTTAGGTGCAATAAATTCGAGTTTTGGCGCCGATTAATTACTGCAGCTTAAACTTGGATACACCATTGTACGCCCGAAACAAAAATATGATCCAAACAGTGGACTGCAAAGGGGCAAACGGTTTAAAAAAATCGACTGGGAAAATGATGACGACTGTTTTTGGGATAGTCATGGAGTTATTTTTAATCGATTATCTTCGAAAATAAAAAACCATTACAGTAGCATGCTACGTATCATTACTTGACAAGCTGAAGGCAGTGCTTATGGATAATCGGCCACATTTGCAGAAAAAGAAAATCCCATTTCACCAAGACAACGCATCGTCTCACACCTCAGAGGTTGAAATGGCGAAAATCCACTAATTACGGTTTGAACTGCTTGACCATCCGCCTTATTTATCAGATCTAGCCCCAGGCGACTTCTTTTTGTTCTCTCATTTGAAAATTGCGCCTGGAGGACAGATTTTCGTCAAATGAAGAGGCAATCACCTCGGTGAACAATTATTTTGCAGAGAAAAACGCCGAGTACTGTTTGAACGGGTTACAGAGGGGGGAGCATCGCTGGGAGAAGTGTGAAGAAATACAAGGAAACTATGTTGAAAAATAAACAAAACAGTTTTGAAAAAAGGTTTGTACCTTTATTAGGTCGGAATCTTTTCAGACCCCCCCTCCCTTCGTAAGGTTATATGTTTTACACTTCTAGGATTACAGATATATACATATTCGACGCTTTTTTAAGAAAGGAGTTGAAATGAGTTGCAGACTTACTAATATTAAATGGGAGTTTATTTCGCTCCATGCATATAAGTCCAGGTCCTGTTGTAGTTTTACGCATTCCATGATATTATTAATGCCTGTATATAGTTTAAAATCATCAGGAAACATTAATATTTCGGACTTTTTTACAATAATTGTAATTTCTAGGTATAATTCAATACCCCTGTAAAAATACCTATTTAAAATTAATGTCAACATGCTTGCATTCGCTTTTTTCCGTTACGGAACTGCCAGTTGGTGAAACCCTAGACGTTCACGCTGTTCTTTCCCACAGAACTTAATAAGTAACGCTAAAGAGGCCATAATAAGAAATACATCCTAGAAAGTGTTGGAAGGGTAAACCTCGTGTGATTCTTTCCTGGAAAAGGGAATAAATCTAAAACCCTTACTTCCCCCTTTTCTGGAAGGATTTACGTCTATCGGCGCTACCGACGTATTATTATTCCGGTTCCGATGAAGTGTGAAAACGTGCACAGATGTTAATAAAGTGACGAATTCAACGAAAGAGAAGTAGAATTAAATCCATATCCTTTATCGAATGAGAGGAATTGTGGGAACTACCATTTTTCACACGCTTTCTGTAAAACAGGGGATTCAGGAGCTTAACCAACATCTGATGGAGAAATTATATAATTTAGCTTTAGAACATCGTAATTGAACCCCAAAAAGTCACGGTAAATAAAGACAATTGTCTCTACTGTATTGTGCCTGCAGCTGTTTGTTACAATAAATAACAAGCACGCATTTTGAAGTTAACAAACGAAAGCATTCTTCTGTTTTGACCCCACCTTAATAACAAAAGCCTCTCTACATTGTATGACAAGATAGGAACGATTTAAACAAGATAAGGTGCCTTCTGTAGAATACGGAACATATTCAGGTATTTTATTTTAGATAACAAATATTTTATAATAAAATATAATTGCCTGAATACTGCTTTAAAGAGGAATTTTGTAGTGTTCAGAGGAAAATGAAGGTGATGTGTAACCCAAAGTACTACGAAATGTTTCAAAAATAAATTCAGCAATTTTCATGAAGAGAAATGCTTTATAATTAATGGATAGTAAATTAAGCTTCTTATATTTAAAATTATATACGCATGTTTTCAAATTAGCACACTTCGACTTTCTGTGACAGATTTACATGTGTAATATTCATTACACAGAGTATCCACAAAACTACTGTCATACTTTAAAATGAGATTAGGACGCTTTGATTAATCATAATGAAATGAAATTCTGGCATTCAAAAGACTCAAATATTTCTAATAATTGTTAATATTTCTTATACCTAGCAGATATTTTGCGAGTGACGCAGCACATATCAAGGTGTCTGTGCCACACATGTTCCAACATAACTGACGAAAAGCACTTTATGTAAAGGCATAAAAAGAAGTTTCACAGACACTCAAGTCCGGTGACCTCTAAGGCCATACCAGCTAAACATTCAACAATGAGCCCCTATCGACAGTAACTATTAATTTGAGCGCATTTTGTTACTAGATATGACTCCCGCGTTCTACTCAACTGCTGTCAATGTAATGTAATGTAATGCTGTGCAATGCAATATTTTTTCCATTGACACTATATACCTATAAATAAATCGTGAAAGTAGAATTAAAATTTTTAAATGATCGACATGAAGTCTTAGAAATGTGACAGTCGGTTGTTGCGGTACAAAAGGAGATCTGTCTCTATTCTCTACCAGGGAGACCGTTAAACGCGACTGGATATGGGTCTTTCGAGGGAGGTGAGGCGACACACGCGATCCATTGTTGTCAACGTCATTGTTGTCAAGCTTACAGACACAAACAAGTTTGGAAGGAACAGTCCTTCAATCGCTGTCTAACCGTGTTTTAACTCCACTGATATGCCTATTATTAATAAAGAAAAACAACTACTTTATAGATGAATAAACGTACTAATATAAGCTATGATAAAGACTTCATTTACTAGAATCCACTATTCATGAAAAAATCCTGGCCCACCTTGGTAGCGTGGTGTTAGCGTGTCTGCCTCACGTTCAAGAGGTCCCGAGTTCGAATCTCGGTCAGGGTGAGTTACCTGGATAAGGTTTTTCCCGGGGTTTTCCCTTAACCTGAATGTCGAATGTCGGGTAACTCCTAGCTCTATGGACCCTGGGCTCATTTGAGCATCATTTCACGCATTCCATTTATCGTCCGACGACTTAACTTTGGAGGACGTAAATTACAAAAAAGAAAGATAAATGAAAATGTCCTATATCAAATTTACCTGAATGCAGAATTCATTCTAAGATACATAAAACTACTAGATATGACTCCCGCGTTCTACTCACCTGCTGTCGATTGTTGACGTGCATAAAAATAGAAAATATGATCATTCAAAGCGACGTAATAGCAGTTCGAAGTGTGGCCGTAATTATATGGTCCCCTATATTAGGGCTAGATGTTCATTATGTAATACAGTGTTCATAGGTTCATTTCGTCATCGTATCCTTATGGCGTTGTACAATTAGCATTACAGTAGACTGCAATGTATTTTCTGAACGTGTGAAAGGCAAATCTTTTCCAGTTTTCAGGTAAACACTGTCCGTTCTGGAAGAACATATGTTTTAGCCACGTTTTATTTTGTAGTGAAATTATTTTAAGCATGTTCAATTCGGTAAACACTTTTAACAATTATTTTTTAAGGAGAAAAATTGTTTTGAATGCTTTTCTTGGGAAGTTTGGGATAGGGGAGTACTTTTGTTTTAATTGTACATTTTACTGTGTTTTTGAGTGCAATGCAATATTTTTCCATTGACACTATATACCTATAAATAAATCGTGAAAGTAGAATTAAAATTTTTAAATGATCGACATGAAGTCTTAGAAATGTGATAGTAGGTTGTTGCGGTAAAAAAGGAGATTTGTCTCTATTCTCTACCAGGGAGACCGTTAAACACGACTGGATATGTGTCGATCGAGGGAGGTGGGGCGGCACACGCGATCCATTGTTGTCAACGTCTGCCTCCTGAAAACTAGAGGATAAGTTAAATAACAACTCTTGAGCATGAATTGTAAGCAGACATTTTGGCGCTTTAAAGAACGCAGTAAGACCCGGAAAGGGGTTGCCGCAACCACCAATTAAATCCTTACTACTGCACCGCCACCCAAAGGAACAGGATTGCATATCTTAAAAGGGTAGAGCAGCACTCTACAGAGAAGGGCACTGAATTTAAAATGGCGTAGCTTCACGAGTACGCTAGGCGTGCAGCTGTTTTTGTGTGTATTGTCCAGACGAAACCTGCTTGTGGTCACAGATACAAGGCTTCTGCCATAACGTACTTATCAGATATTACAGGATTAAAAACAAGTCGCATCAGAAACAGTTTTATCCAAAACACCTGTAAGCTTACAGACACAAACAAGTTTGGAAGGAACAGTCCTTCAATCGCTGTCAAACCGTGTTTTAACTCCACTGATATGCCTACAATTAATAAAGAAAAACAACTATTTTATAGATGAATAAACGTACAAATATAAGCTATGATAAAGACTTCATTTACTAGAATCCACTATTCATGAAAAAATCCTGACCCACTTTGGTAGCGTGGTGGTAGCGTGTCTGCCTCACGTTCAAGAGGTCCCGAGTTCGAATCTCGGTCAGGGTGAGTTACCTGGATAAGGTTTTCCCGGGGTTTTCCCTTATCCTGAATGTCGAATGTCGGGTAACTCCAAGCTCTATGGACCCTGAGCTCATTTGAGCATCATTTCACGCATTCCATTTATCGTCAGACGACTTAACGTTGGAGGACGTAAATTACAAAAAGAAAGACAAATGAAAATGTCCTATATCAAATTTACCTGAATGTAGAATTCATTCTAAGATACATAAAACGATAGTCAGTTTCGAAAAGCCTGTTGCCAAGCGACGGCTTAGAAATTACATGCTCTTAGCACAACCACGAAACAAAAGAAAAATCAGAATAAAATAAAGGGGGGAAACAAAACAATAGCGACATTAGAAGTCCGAACCTGTTGAACGTCAGCAGTAGCGAGGTGTGACTTTAAAAGGGAGGGAAGCTCCAAATAATAATTTTCATTAAAATAAGAGAATAACGACTGAAAACATTAAAACAACTCTTCAGTACTCCTTCTATTGTACAGTCACACGTAGGTCCAGTAGCGAGGTGTGACTTTCAAAGCGAGGAAAACTCCAAATAATAATTTTAATTAAAAAAAAAGAGAGAATAATGACCCAAAGAACTAAGCCTACTCTTCAGTATTCTTTCTGTTGTACAGTCACACGTAGGTCCAGTAGCGAGGCGTGACTTTCAAAGTGAGGAAAGCTCCAAATAATAATTTTCATTAAAATAAAGAGAGAATAATAACTCAAAGAACTAACACTACTTTCCAGTACTCTTTCTATTGTACAGTCACACGTAGGTCCAGTAGCCAGGCGTGACTTTCAAAGCGAGGAAAGCTCCAAATAATAATTTTCATTAAAATAAAGAGAGAATAATGACTCAAAGAACTAACCCTACTTTCCAGTACTCTTTCTATTGTACAGTCACACGTAGGTCCAGTAGCCAGGCGTGACTTTCAAAGCGGGGAAAGCTGCAAATAATAATTTTCATTAAAATAAGAGAGAATAATGACTCAAAGAACTAAGCCTACTCTTCAGTATTCTTTCAGTTGTAGTCACACGTAGGTCCAGTTCGAGGCGAGGCTTTGAAAGCGAAGGAAGCTCCAAATAATAATTTTCCTTAAAATTAAGAGAGAATAACGACGCAAAGAACAAAGACAGCATTTCAGTATTCTTTCAGTTGTACAGTCACACGTATGTCCAGTAGCGAGGCGAGGTTTAGAAAGCGAGGGAAGCTGGAAATAATTTTCTTTAAAATAAGAGAGAATAATGACACAAAGAACTAAGGCTACTCTTTAGTCACACGTAGGTCCAGTAGGGAGGCGTGACTAACAACGAGGGAAGCTCCAAATAATTTTCATTAAAATAAGAGAGAATAATGACTTAAATCCCTAAGGCTACTCTTCAGTACTCTTTCTATCGTACAGTCAAAAGGCAGGTCCTGCTCACTCTTGTAACAGTATTTTTGTGTTCGGAGGAATTATAAATATATAAAAAATGTATGTAGTTGTGTGATTGGCCGAAGTAGTAGTGGTGTGACGTGTTGTGATGACGTTCCAGTGGATCGGCCAATCACAAAATAAAGCGGAAATAACCATAGTGACAAGAAAATCAATAATCTTGATAAAAGTGTTATAATCTTGAGTCTTGTTTCACAACGATGAAAGATGTTGCGGTGATTATAATTGTAAAGGAAAGTTAATAACATTCAAAAAGTGTTATTCGATATTTGTAATAGAAACGAGTGAATCGTAGTTCATATTATACAATTAAATAATATATTACAAAATTGGACTCATATAAATTTTATTTCTGTCACCAAAAATCCGCATCCACACCTGAGAAAAGATCTCATGACTCTTATTTGATCAAAACTCGACTTGGATCTTACAAAAAGTTGGCGTGCTTCCTATCGGCTGCGAGTGGAGGACAAATATTATATTCCCGTTACACTCTACATGATTCGCCTTTTCTATAACTGGCCCAAACCGCGTAAAATAAATGAAGGAGGTATGCAACTCACAGTTTTGCTAACAACTTAAAACTTAACAAGGATTTTCTATTTGTCAGCACTAAATACCAATCTACGTAAAATATTATTACCAATGCTATTGAAATATACTTACGGTTGTATTTAAAAGCGGCACATAGAACAAAAGAATAAACTTTTCTTCACATGCTACCGACTTAACGTGACAAAGTCTGTCAGTGCTTCTTAACTATCGAAGAGTCACGAAAACTATGAAGCATGGTATTCAGGTTACGAATGCGCAAATACAGTACTGAATGTCCACGTGGAACTGGTCACTCGCAAAAGAATTATCCACTGTACCAGGATGTTTGCGAATAAATTTTGAAAATACACCCAGAGCAAATAAAATATTGTTTGGCATGACTTTTCTTGTTTTTCTTCTGAAATTCTTGAAGCAGCACGCTACGCCACTGAATGCAATGCAATATCGTCTGTTCTAAGGGTAGATATGAAGTGTTCAAGAAATGCGGAAGGAGAAGAAGCACGCGATTGAAGATTCTGGCTTGTACCTCCGAGTTTAATTAGGAATTTTAAAACGTAATGCCATAAATGTGTACAATTACATCTGCGTTAATAATAATATCCATAAATAATATTTTGCAGCTATGTAATGTTACACCTGGCTGCTCCGTGAGAATGGAAGTCCTGCATTATACAAGCTTCTTCATGAAACTGCACAAAACAAAGAAGCAGCAAGAGGCACAAAAGCGTTGCAAGCGTGGATTGGTACTCAACGTCAACTTAAATAGAATACGAGATTTGACGCGACACGACCGTAGATGTCTGTATAACATAACTGTTATACTGCACTCGTCTTTGTACTTCCATAAAACCAAATCTTAACGCAGCCCTCACTCTTGCGTAATTACTGAAACATCTAAATGGTTAGGTCTTTTAACATAACATATTATTTTTAAATTCAAACTTGTGGTAAAATTTCTTAAGTGATAACAGGAAATCAATTACGTCACACAATTTGGGCTAGCATCTACTGCGATTCCAAAAATTAGTTAAAATCTTATATCCTTGTGCTATGAGCCATTATTTTTTATGATGTAGCTTAGTTATGGTTACGATACTTGCTATACCTCGATATTCATGATTCTTTCACAGTATCAATATAGATCGACATTTCCGGAAATTCGCTTGATACCTTTTCGATACCTCAGTGATCATTCTGCAATTTTTATTTTATTTCAAAATCACAAAATATTGTCACAAAGACCGAGAAATTTTCTAGGAATTTCGTAACTTGACAGTAACATTATACAGGAAAATGAATAGATGGTCTGAAAAATGTCCGACCTAATAAAGATAAAAGCCCTTCTCCTTGTAACTCTACACAATTCTCACAGTGATGCGCTCATCTCTGTAACCCGTCCAAATAAAAATCGGCGTTTTTCAACATAGTCTTATTTTAACTCCACTAACTTCTACCAGCGAGCCTCTCATCTCTGTAAGCCGCCGTAATAGTACCCGACGATTTTCAACATGGTCTCCTTGAAACTCTACACACTTCTCCCAGCGATGCTCCCATCTCTGTAGCACGTCCAAATAGAACTCGGCGTTTTTCAAAACAGTCTTCTTGTAACTCTACAAAATTTTCTCAACTGCGCTCCCATCTCTGTAACCCGTCCAAATAGAACTCGGCGTTTTTCAAAACAGTCTTCTTGTAACTCTTCAAAATTTTCTCAACTGCGCTCCCATCTCTGTAACACGTCCAAATAGAACTCGGCGTTTTTCAAAACAGTCTTCTTGTAACTCTACAAAATTTTCTCAACTGCGCTCCCATCTCTGTAACCCGTCCAAATAGAACTCGGCGTTTTTCAAAACATTGTTCTTGTAACTCTACAAAATTTTCTCAACTGCCCTCCGATCTCTGTAACCCGTCCAAATAGTACTCGACGTTTTTCAACATAGTGTCCTTGTAACTCTACACACTTCTCCCAGCGATGCTCCCATCTCTGTAATCCGTCCAAATAGTACTCGACGTTTTTCAACATGGTCTCCTTGTAACTCTACACACTTCTCCCAGCGATGCTCCCATCTCTGTAATCCGTCCAAATAGTACTCGACGTTTTTCAACATGGTGTCCTTGTAACTCTACACACTTCTCCCAGCGATGCTCCCATCTCTGTAACCCGTCCAAATAGTACTAGACGTTTTTCAACATGGTGTCCTTGTAACTCTACACACTTCTCCCAGCGATGCTCCCATCTCTGTAACCCGTCCAAATAGTACTCGACGTTTTTCAACATGGTGTCCTTGTAACTCTACACACTTCTCCCAGCGATGCTCCCATCTCTGTAACACGTCCAAATAGTACTCGACGTTTTTCAACATAGTCTCCTTGTAACTCTACACACTTCTCCCAGCGATGCTCCCATCTCTGTAATCCGTCCAAATAGTACTCGACGTTTTGCAACATGGTGTCCTTGTAACTCTACACACTTCTCCTAGCGATGCTCCCATCTCTGTAACACGTCCAAATAGTACTCGACGTTTTTCAACATAGTCTCCTTGTAACTCTACACTCTTCTCCCAGCGATGCTCCCATCTCTGTAACCCGTCCAAATAGTACTCGACGTTTTTCAACATGGTCTCCTTGTAACTCTACACACTTCTCCCAGCAATACTCCCATCTCTGTAACCCGTCCAAATAGTACTCGTCGTTTTTCAACATGGTCTCCTTGTAACTTTACACACTTCTCCCAGCAATACTCCCATCTCTGTAACCCGTCCAAATAGTACTCGGCGTTTTTCAACATAGTCTCCTTGTAACTCTACACACTTCTCCCAGCGATGCTCCCATCTCTGTAACCCGTCCAAATAGTACTCGACGTTTTTCAACATGGTGTCCTTGTAACTCTACACACTTCTCCCAGCGATGCTCCCATCTCTGTAATCCGTCCAAATAGTACTCGACGTTTTGCAACATAGTCTCCTTGTAACTCTACACACTTCTCCCAGCGATGCTCCCATCTCTGTAATCCGTCCAAATAGTACTCGACGTTTTTCAACATGGTGTCCTTGTAACTCTACACACTTCTCCTAGCGATGCTCCCATCTCTGTAACACGTCCAAATAGTACTAGACGTTTTTCAAGATGGTGTCCTTGTAACTCTACACACTTCTCCCAGCGATGCTCCCATCTCTGTAACCCGTCCGAATAGTACTCGACGTTTTTCAACATGGTGTCCTTGTAACTCTACACACTTCTCCCAGCGATGCTCCCATCTCTGTAACACGTCCAAATAGTACTCGACGTTTTTCAACATAGTCTCCTTGTAACTCTACACACTTCTCCCAGCGATGCTCCCATCTCTGTAATCCGTCCAAATAGTACTCGACGTTTTGCAACATGGTGTCCTTGTAACTCTACACACTTCTCCTAGCGATGCTCCCATCTCTGTAACACGTCCAAATAGTACTCGACGTTGTTCAACATAGTCTCCTTGTAACTCTACACACTTCTCCCAGCGATGCTCCCATCTCTGTAACCCGTCCAAATAGTACTCGACGTTTTTCAACATGGTCTCCTTGTAACTCTACACACTTCTCCCAGCAATACTCCCATCTCTGTAACCCGTCCAAATAGTACTCGTCGTTTTTCAACATGGTCTCCTTGTAACTTTACACACTTCTCCCAGCAATACTCCCATCTCTGTAACCCGTCCAAATAGTACTCGTCGTTTTTCAACATGGTCTCCTTGTAACTCTACACACTTCTCCCAGCAATACTCCCATCTCTGTAACCCGTCCAAATAGTACTCGGCGTTTTTCAACATAGTCTCCTTGTAACTCTACACACTTCTCCCAGCGATGCTCCCATCTCTGTAACCCGTCCAAATAGTACTCGACGTTTTTCAACATGGTGTCCTTGTAACTCTACACACTTCTCCCAGCGATGCTCCCATCTCTGTAACACGCCCAAATAGTACTCGACGTTTTTCAACATAGTCTCCTTGTAACTCTACACACTTCTCCCAGCGATGCTCCCATCTCTGTAATCCGTCCAAATAGTACTCGACGTTTTTCAACATGGTGTCCTTGTAACTCTACACACTTCTCCTAGCGATGCTCCCATCTCTGTAACACGTCCAAATAGTACTCGACGTTTTTCAACATAGTCTCCTTGTAACTCTACACACTTCTCCCAGCGATGCTCCCATCTCTGTAACCCGTCCAAATAGTACTCGACGTTTTTCAACATGGTCTCCTTGTAACTCTACACACTTCTCCTAGCGATGCTCCCATCTCTGTAACACGTCCAAATAGTACTCGACGTTTTTCAACATAGTCTCCTTGTAACTCTACACACTTCTCCCAGCAATACTCCCATCTCTGTAATCCGTCCAAATAGTACTCGACGTTTTTCAACATGGTCTCCTTGTAACTCTACACACTTCTCCCAGCAATACTCCCATCTCTGTAACCCGTCCAAATAGTACTCGACGTTTTTCAACATAGTCTCCTTGTAACTCTACACACTTCTCCCAGCGATGCTCCCATCTCTGTAACCCGTCCAAATAGTACTCGGCGTTTTTCAACATAGTCTCCTTGTAACTCTACACACTTCTCTCAGCTATGCTCCCATCTCTGTAACCCGTCCAAATAGTACTCGGCGTTTTTCAACATAGTCTCCTTGTAACTCTACACACTTCTCCCAGCGATGCTCCCATCTCTGTAACCCGTCCAAATAGTACTCGACGTTTTTCAACATAGTCTCCTTGTAACTCTACACACTTCTCCCAGCGATGCTCCCATCTCTGTAACCCGTCCAAATAGTACTCGGCGTTTTTCAACATAGTCTCCTTGTAACTCTACACACTTCTCCCAGCGATGCTCCCATCTCTGTAACCCGTCCAAATAGTACTCGGCGTTTTTCAACATAGTCTCCTTGTAACTCTACACACTTCTCCCAGCGATGCTCCCATCTCTGTAACCCGTCCAAATAGTACTCGGCGTTTTTCAACATAGTCTCCTTGTAACTCTACACACTTATCCCAGCGATGCTCCCACCTCTGTAATCCATCCACATAGTATTAGCCGTTATTCAACATAGTCTCCCTGTAACTTTACACAATTCTCTCAGCTATGCTCCCATCTTCGTAACCCGTCCAAATATTACTCTGCGTTTCTCAACATAGTCTTGTAACGGGAATTTGTTTGAAGAATCGCCGATTGAGCATTTCATATATTCATGCAGGATTGTGTGCACAGATCACAGTTTTGGAGGTGATGTGTACAACTGTGTTAATTAACTGTCTTGAAATTATTTTACTAGTCTATTGCAGGTAACTTCAAACATTTCGATAGATTCTTACTTGGTTATTTTTGTATGGGTTCGAACTCCAAATTAAAACGTTTTTGTTTTTGCAGCGGTATACATCACATTCGTCGTTACAACAAAAATCTCTTTCTCTTTATAACAAGATTATTGACTTATCGTAATGTAACGAAACTGAAGACCATATCTGTCTCTTAAAGATTATTGACTCCTCGTAACAATCGTTACCTCTACTTAATTTTGTGATTGACCGATCCAATGGCACGTCACCACATTACGTCATATTACGTCATATAACTATTATTTCGGCCAATCACTCGATTACACACATTATTACATATTTAAATTATTAAATATATTTACATAATTAGTTTTTATAAATTTATAAACTTTTCATACTTCAAACGTAACCCAAAAGTACTTTTACATATGCCCCTCTTCGAAATATATGGAAAATAACCAAATAAAGTAAATAACAATCTGTTTCCATATATTTCGAAGAACGGCCCCAATTAACAATTTCGTTTACAACAATGAACTGTAACATAAATATAACATACATAAAATACAACAATAAACATACATTGAATGAAATGCAATAATAAATGAACATTTAACAACCACTTAGCATTATTATAACACATTTTTTTAAATATATATCTTTCATTTCATGTGCGGGTGTGCCCCGCCCCAAATTTGAATTAAAGTAATTTTATAATTAACATCTTTAACTTATTAACTGTGAACAAACATGCTATAACAATATAAAAATATTTTAACAACTATTTGTAAACGAACATATATACAATTAAAATGAAACAACTGAATTGTACACAATTTATATGCAATTTATATGCAAAAGAGTTCTCTGTTTAGTCATTCATGTTGGGTGAAGTGCCCACAGAATTAATTTTTCTAGCTGTCCTGTATAAATATTCGTAACTTTTGAACAGTTAGTGTGATACATTTTTCTCAGTTGGCTAACCTGATCTTTGCAAGCAACCAGAAATTGATAAATATACCTTTTGTTTTTATGTACATCATAACGTTTTTTGAAGGTTAGGTTAGTTGTGTGTTCAAATCTTAAAGAAAACAACATGATTTTGTGTGGTGTATCATACATGTGACCACTGTGACCTTCATTGTGTATTTGTGTTTGTGTGAACATTTCGTGTACATATACATTACAGTTCACATCAAAATACCTATTGGTTGAACATACAACATACATATTCCGATAATCACCAGTATTATAACATTCATTGTTTCGTAAGTCAACATTTGTCTGTAAATTTCTTAGTTCTTGTTTCACAATGGCTTGACCTAAACTAGTTTCCTGAATTATTTCTCTCAATTCCAATATTTCATGTCTATTTTCATTCTTATTCTGTTCTATTGATTGCAATAACCTTTCCATATTCTCTTTACATTCTTTTCTTCCCTCTCTAATTTCTTGTGCTATCTCACCTTTCAATTCCTGTTGTAACTTTTGTGACAAACTAACCTTTAAATTGCTCACATTTTGCGTCAATTCATCTCATAGACCTTCTCTTAATACATTTAAATTTTCTTTAAGATCTTGTTTTAATTCTGACATAACATCACTCAACTCTGATTTTAAATTTCTCAACTCTGATTTCAATTCTGATTTTACATCCATCAACATTTTCGGTATCCTTTCTAACATTAACTCGTTATCTTTGCTTAATCCTACATCCTCCCTACTCATTCCTACACTATCACTAATTTCTCCATCCACTATTATTTCTTTTCTACTCGCCATCCTTTTAACTATTTTCTGATTTCTTAGCAACATAAATCTACTATTACTATTTTTTTTTAATTTCACTCACTTAAACCAGCTTTCTTTTTCCTCTTTCTTCTCTCTTTTTCTCCTTTCCTTTTATATTCCCACGGAGCGGTATGACGTTCTACTCTCCTCTTCTTTATCCTATTCGGCCACACGTTGCGGCGCCATTTGCAACAGGAATTTGGTTATTTTACTAGTCTATTGCAGGTTACTTCAAACATTTCGATAGATTCTTACTTGGTTATTTTTGTATGGGTTCGAACTCCAAATTAAAACGTTTTTGTTGTTACAGCGGTATACATCACATTCGTCGTTACAACAAAAATCTCTTTCTCTTTATAACAAGATTATTAACTTATCGTAAATTAACAAAACTGAAGACCATATCGGTCTCTTAAAGATTGTTGACTCCTCGTAACAATCGTTACCTCTACTTAATTTTGTGATTGGCCGATCCAATGGCACGTCACCACATTACGTCATATTACGTCATATAATTATTATTTCGGCCAATCACACGATTGCATACATTTATACATATTTAAATTATTAAATATATTTACATAATTAGCTTTTATAAATTTATAAACTTTTCATATCTCAAACATAAACCAAAAGTACTTTTACAGCCTTCTTGTAACACTAAACACTTCTCCCAGCGATGCTCCCATCTCTGTAACACGTCCAAATAGTACTCGGCGTTCTTAACATAGTCTCCTTGTAACTCTACACACTTCTCCCAGCGATGCTCCCATCTCTGTAACCCGTCGAAATAGTACTCGGCGTTTTTCAACATAGTCTCCTTGTAACTCTACACACTTCTCCCAGCGATGCTCCCATCTCTGTAACCCATCCAAATAGTACTCGGCGTTCTTCAACATAGTCTCCTTGTAACTCTACACACTTCTCCCAGCGATGCTCCCATCTCTGTAACCCATCCAAATAGTACTCGGCGTTTTTCAACATAGTCTCTTTGTAATTCTACAAACTTCCCCCAGCGATTCTCCCATCTCTGTAACCCGTACAAATAATACTCGGCGTTTTCCAACATAGTCACCTTATAACCCTACACACTTCTTCCACCGAAGCTCCCATTCTGTAACCCGTGAAAATATTACTCGGCTTTTTTCAACGCAGTCTGCTTGTAACTCTACATACTTCTACGAGAGCTGCTCTCATCTCTGTAACCACCCGATATAGTACTCGGCGTACTTCAACATGGTCTCATTGTAACTCTACACACTTCTCCCAGCGATGCTCCCGTCTCTGTAACCCGTCCGAATAGTGCTCGCCGTTTTTAACATAGTCTCTTTGTAACTCTACACACTTCTCCCAGCGATGCTCCCATCTCTGTAATCCGTCCAAATAGTACTCGGCGTTTTTCAACATAGTCTCCTTCTATCTCAACACACTTCTCCCACCGATGCACCTATCCCTGTAGCCCATCCAAGTAGCACTGGGCATTTTTCAAAACAGACTTCTTGTAACTGTACACACTTCTCCCAGCGATGCTCTCATCTCTGTAACCCGTCCAAATAGTACTCAGCGTTTTTCAACATTGTCTCCTTGTAACTCTACATACTTCCCACAGCGATGCTTTCATCTCTGTAACCCGTACAAATAGTACCCGGCGTTTTTCAGTATAGTCTCCTTATAACTGTACACAATTCTACCAGCGATGCTCTCAGCTCTGTAACCCGTCCAAATAGTACTCAGGGTTTTTCAGCATTGTCTCCTTGTAACTCTACATACTTCCCACAGCGATGCTCCCATCTATTTAACCCGTACAAATAGTACTCGGCGTTTTTCAACATAGTCTCCCTGTTACTGTACACACCTCCGCCAGCGATGCTCTCATCTCTGTAACCTGTCTAAATAGTACTCGGCGTTTTTCAACATAGTCTCCCTGTAACTTTACACAATTCTCTCAGCTATGCTTCCATCTCTGTAACCCGTCCAAATAGTACTCTGCGTTTCTCAACATAGTTTTCTTGTAACTCTACACACTTTTCTCAGCGATTCTTCCATCTCTGTAACCCGTCCAAATAGTACTTAGGGTTTTTCAACATAGTCTCCTTGTAACACTACGCACTTCATCCAGCGATGCTCCCATCTCTGTAACCCGTCCAAATTATACACGGCGTTTTTCAACATAGTCTCTTTGTAACTCTGCGCAATTCACCCAGCGATGCTCCCATCTCTGTAACCCGTCCAAATAGTACTCGGCGTTTTTCAAAACGGTCTTCTTGTAAGTCTACACACTTCTCCCAGCGATGTTCTCATTTCTGTAACCCGTCCAAATAGTACTCGGTGTCTTTCAGCATAGTCACCTTGTAACTCTACACACTTCTCCCAGCGATGTTCTCATCTCTGTAACCCGTCCAAGTAGTCCTCGGAATTTATCAGCATAATCTCCTTATAACTCTACACACTTCTCCCTGTGATGCTCCCACATCTGTAACCCGTCCAAATAGTACTCGGCGTTTTCAACCATCTCCCTGTAACTTTACACAATTCTCTCAGCTATGCTCCCATCTCTGTAACCCTTCCAAATATTACTCTGCGTTTCTCAACATAGTCTTCTTGTAACTCTACAGGCTTCTCTCAGCGATTTTCCCATCTCTGTAACCGTCCAAATAGTACTTAGCGTTTGCCAACATAGTCTCCTTGTAACACTACGCACTTCATCCAGCGAGGCTCCCATCTCTGTAACCCGTCCAAATTATACTCGGCGTATTTCAACATAGTCTCTTTGTAACTCTGCACACTTCATTCAGCGATGATCCCATATCTGTAACCCGTCCAAATAGTACTCGGCGTTTTTCAAAGCAGTCTTTTTGTAACTCTACACACTTCTCCCAGCAATGCTATCATCTCTGTAACCCGTCCAAATAGTACTCGACGTTTTTCACCATGGTCTCCTTTTTACTCTACACACTTCTCCCGGCGATGCTCCCATCTCTGTTACCCGTCCAAGTAGTACTCGGAATTTTTCGGCATAATCTCCTTATAACTCTACACACTTGTCCCAGCAATGCTCAGACATCTGTAACCCGTCCAAGTAGTACTCGGCGTTTTTCACCATAGTTTCCTTGTAACTCTACACACTTCTCCCGGCGATGCTCCCATCTCTGTTACCCGTCCAAGTAGTACTCGGAATTTTTCGGCATAATCTCCTTATAACTCTACACACTTGTCCCAGCAATGCTCAGACATCTGTAACCCGTCCAAATAGTACTCAGCGTTTTTCTCTGCAAAATAGATGTTCACGAAGGTGATTGCCTCTTCAACTGATGAAAACCTCTGTCCTCCGAGAGCTATATTTTGAAGAGGGAACAAAAAATAGTCGCTTAGTTCTAGATCTGAAAAGTAAGGCGGATGGTCCGGCAGTTCAAACCGTAATTCGTGGAATTTCGCCCTTGCAATCGCTGAGGTTTGGGACTGTGCGTTGTCTTGGTGAAACAGGTTTTTTTTATCTGCAAATGTGGCCGTTTTTGCATAACATTCTGCCCTCAGCTTGTCAAGTAATGCTGCATTTTATGCTCTTGTAATGGTTTTTAATTTTTTGAAGATAATCAACTAAAATAACTCCACGACTATCCCAAAAACAGCCATCATTTTTCCAGCCGACAATGCAGTTCTTGCCTCTTTTTGGAGCCGCTTTCGCCTTTGCAGTCCACTGTTTGGACTTTATTTTTCTTTCGGCTGAGTAATAGTGTATCCAAGTCTCATTTACAGTAAATAATTGGCGTCAAAATTTGGTTATATTGCTTCTAAACTGCACCAACATAGCGTTGGAGATGTTCATTCCAGCACGTTTTTGGTCTAGCCTGAGCAATCGCGACACCCAACGCGCCGACAGCTTTCTCATGTCTAAATGCTGATTTAGAATATGAAAAGCATGTTGTTTTGACATGTTCATAGCCTCTGGTATCTCCCTCACTTTAATTCGGTGGTCGTCCAGCATCATTTGGTGAACTTTGGCGATGTTTTCGTCGGTAGTTTCAGATTTTTGACGTCCCGAACGCTCATCGTCTCCCAAGTTCTTACCACCACGTTTAAGTGCAGCTGACCAAATTTCACTGTGGTAAATGATGGTGCAGTCTCCATACACAGAATTTAACTCATCTTTGATTTGCGTATGCCTATTGCCTTTCTAAAACGAATAGTAAATGACAGCTCGATACTCGATTTTGTCCATGTTCATAAAAACACTCGCCAAAACTCACTCAAACGAGTGTTATATAACTGAGCGTCCAAAATGGCTGAAACTTTGGTGAGCGTCAACAGATGAACAACGATATTCACTAGCTTTTATTTACGAGTGCTGCCATCTTCATGTTGTGGTCTAAAACTGTTAAGACCGCCCTCGTAATCGTGTATCAAATTCAGTGTCAGTTAACAGTCCTCAAGAAGAAATCACTTCATATCTCAAAGACAATTTTTCACCTCTTTCTAGTACACTAGATTATTGGAAAACAAATTCAGCATTTCCAAAACTAAATTTCCGCAAAATTTCCACGTGCAACAGCTTTATGTGTAAGACTATTTAATACAGCAGGACTCAGGTAACAAAATGAAAAAGGCTTGACCCCGAAACATGAAAATTCTGGTATTTTTTTGAACAGAAACTTGTAAAACTGGAAATCATTTCTTCCATACCTGTCATGTGTAGGCTAAGGCTTGAATGAGCAGAGCCAGACTGAAAAATTTAATACCATAGCCGGGATTTGAACCACGGTTCTCCTGTTCTCCGTGCGGTTGCTCTAAATCACTAATCTACTATGGGCAACATGACAAATGGCGGCTATGGCATTGAATTTTTCAGTAACTCTACTCATCCAAACCTTAGCCTACAGACAGCTAGTGTGGGAGAAATGATTATTTCCATTGAATTACCTGAAAACAGATAGGTTTAACTATAAAGCCTGGGACTTAAGTACTTACAGCATAGTAAGTCTCCGCAAAAGGTGCGTGTCTTATTGTATATGAGAACCCCTAGTGGTCCACTGGGAAACATACGAGTCAGTTGGAAAATTTAATGTCATATCGGCCCGTTGGTCATTGTAGTTAAGTGCTTTAGAGCAACAGCACGGAGAGCTGGAGATCTGTGTTTCAAACCCCGGCTAAGACATTGCGTTTTTTGGTCTGACTATACCTTCAAACCTTTTAAAAGTGGATTGTTTTTCTTTCTAATGTCTAATCTAGAGCTTAAAAATAACAATACTAATGGTTTTAAGATTTTCTAATTAAATAGGTATACCTATTTAATTTATTGCCATTACACTGTTCTACCAACATTGTAATTTGTAATGAAACTACAAGTAGAAATGATGGATCGAGTATCGCTTTATCGGGTATCGTGGAAAAATCGAGTATCGAGTAAAATCAATATTAACCCATTCATAACACACTTATGCGCGGCAATTAGCAATTTTAGCAATTATTTACGGAAACAGGGCAGTAATTCTCGTTTGGACGTGCAGCACCATGTGTTACAGAGAGAACAGCCAATAGGGTTACTGGACTATCTGCACAATAGATCTGAAAGTTACACCAACATGTCTTATTGTATTAACAAAAAGGGCTAGTGCTTCAGGACAGAAGCAGAGTTACGTAACTGTAGCAATAATAGGGGTGAAATGCACACGATACGTATCATGGCGGAAAACCACACCTATCCTTAAATTAAACGTAAAGACTGGAGTAACTCTGCTGGAGAAATCGATCAATACACGGGATTTCCTAAAATAAACAAACTATCACGTAAGAGCAAAGTCTAACTCAAAGCTCTATGTACCCCGTTTTTTTAACATCATTTCATTCATCGTACGATATGACAACGTTGGAGGTTTTCCCTTATCCTGAAAGATTAATGTCCGGTAACGCTAAGCTCAGCATTTCCTGTATTCATTTGAACATCATTTCATTCATCGCCCGCTGTGACTTAACGTTGGAAGTTTTCTCTTATTCTGAAAGATGAATGTCTGGTATCTCTAGGCTCTATGTACCCTGTACTCATTTGAACATCATTTCTTTCATTGTCCGATATGACTTAACTTTGGAGGTTTTCCCTTATTCTGAAAGATGAATGTCTGGTATCTCTAGGCTCTATGTACCCTGTATTCATTTGAACATCATTTCTTTCATTGTCCGATGTGATTTAACGTTGGAAGTTTTTTCTTCTCCTGAAAGATGAATGTCTGATAACTCTAAGCTCTATATACCCTGTACTCATTTGAACATCATTTCATTCATCGTCCGATATTACTTAACTTTGGAGGTTTTCCCTTATTCTGAAAGATGAAAGTCTGGTAACTCTAAGCTCTATGCACCCTGTACTCACTTGAACATAATTTCATTCATCGTCCGATATTACTTAACTTTTGAGGTTTTCCCTTATCCTGAAAGATGAATGTCTGGTAATTCTAAGCTCTATGTACACTGCACTCACTTGAACATCACTTCATTCATCGTCCGATGTGATTTAAAGTTGGAAGCTTTCTCTTATTCTAAAAGGTGAATGTCTGGTAACTCTAGGCTCTATGTACCCTGTACTCATTTGAACATAATTTCTTTCATTGTCCGATGTGACTTAACGTTGGAAGTTTCTTCTTATCCTGAAAGATGAATGTCTGGTAACTCTAAGCTCTATGTACACTGTACTCATTTGAACATCATTTCATTCATCGTCCGATATGCCTTAACTTTGGAGGTTTTCCCTTATTCTGACAGATGAGAGTCTGGCAACGCAAAGCTCTATGCTCCATGTACTCCTTTGAACATAATTTCATTCATCGTCCGATATTACTTAACTTTGGAGGTTTCCCTTATTCTGAAAGATTAATGTCTGGTAACTCTAAGCTCTATGTACGCTGCACTCACTTGAAAATCACTTCATTCATCGTCCGATATGACTTGAACGTTGGAGGTTCTCCTATCCTGAAAGATGAATGTCTGGTAAGTCCAAGCCCTATGTGCCCTGTACTCATTTGAACATAATTTCATTCATCGTCCGATATGACTTAGCGTTGGAGGTTTTCCCTTATCCTGAAAGATTAATGTCCGGTAACGCTAAGCTCAGCATTTCCTGTATTCATTTGAACATCATTTCATTCATCGCCCGCTGTGACTTAACGTTGGAAGTTTTCTCTTATTCTGAAAGATGAATGTCTGGTATCTCTAGGCTCTATGTACCCTGTACTCATTTGAACATCATTTCTTTCATTGTCCGATATGACTTAACTTTGGAGGTTTTCCCTTATTCTGAAAGATTAATGTCTGGTATCTCTAGGCTCTATGTACCCTGTATTCATTTGAACATCATTTCTTTCATTGTCCGATGTGATTTAACGTTGGAAGTTTTTTCTTCTCCTGAAAGATGAATGTCTGATAACTCTAAGCTCTATGTACCCTGTACTCATTTGAACATCATTTCATTCATCGTCCGATATGACTTAACTTTGGAGGTTTTCCCTTATCGTGAAAGATGAAGGTCTGGTAATTCTGAGCTCTATGTACACTGTACTCACTTGAACATCATTTCATTCTTCTTCCGTTATGACAACGTTGGAGGGCGTAAATAAAGAAAAATTTAATCCCAGCCTTCGCTGAATCCGCTCCGTCCGCTGTTTTAGTGCTTTTTATTTTTGTCCGTTGGCAGCATTGTTAAGTCACCATCGCAGCAACAAGGACGATTATGTGTCTCAGAAGGTCTCTATCTTCTTACTGTACAAGTTTCTGTAGCAATTTCAATGCATATTCATTATAAATTTATCTTAAACGAAGTTAAAAAATAAATTGCCTGAAATGGAGCAATGACATACCCCGTTTCCGTAAAAGAAGCTCGATATCGCACTTAGACTGAAGAAACGCAATCGTATTACAGAGCCAACTGTCTCTTCGTCCCAACAAAACAATACACTTCCGTCTCCTAGGTAACAGATTTGACAAACTTATCGAAACAACCGTGCTTACCATACATGTTTTAGAAAAACCTGCACCGAAAATTACTTTTTAGATTTACTTTACTGGTATTTTTTTTATTTGCTCAAGACTAAGAGTTTCATGAAAATGACTTTTTAAGAACTATTTTATTAAAAAGATATATATTTCGATTTTCTTGGAGAAATACTCATTAGTTTATAGTTTCAATACTTTTTTCAGTATTTAAAGTGCTATGGTCATTGAACTGTTTCTTGTGATGTGTGGAAACAGTTTGACGTGTGCAATAAACTATATCTGGAACGCATATCTCTATTAAAAATTAAGATTCTGTAAGAATTCTTTGTAGCAAGTAGAGAAACTTATGAATTAACACATTTTATATAAGGAAATAGACGTGCTGTGAAATGTAAGATTATGGTATTAATTCTTTGGCAGATATGAAGGGTTCAGTTAAAACAGTTGGTATTCGACAGAACGCCACTTGTTTGTTTTCTGGTGAATCTGTCGATTTAAAAAGTTGATTCATTTTACGTAAAAACAATTGCGAAACTGTTTCTAATTCAATGGATAGTGGCAACTGCCTAAACCAGACCAGCCATTACAAATAAGGAATATTTATGTCTGTAGGTGTGTACGCGTGTAGACAGTAAATATAAAAAACAAAATATCAATGCTGCATTGAAGTGAAACAATTTCTGTAGAAATACCCTCCTTAAGACACTCCAAATTTAACAAAAGAAGCTGTATTTTATAAAACATGCCTACATTTAACGTGTTCGTAATTCATTGTTTATTGCCGATCATTTGCGAGATTATGACTATGTTCCTAGTGGAGTGCTAGGGTGAGAGAAGTCACTATAGGAGAAACAACAGAGGGCAGGGTCCGTACAGCTTTCACCCCGATTCCTCTCGAAACCAAGGGACATTGTGAATCACGTCTAAACTTGAACTCGCGATTGTTGCCCATTGTCAGAATTTGACAAATGGCTGACATTCATTTTGCGCGTGAGCAGCACGACTCACAGAGCCTTGGTGGTCATCGTGTGCAAGAATTATTGCCCCAATTATTGGTTTAATCGAGCGTTGTGCGTGGGAGCCGACCAGGCACGTCCCTCTCTGAGGGATTAAACCACCAATTAAAAAACACCGAACGATGCAATTCCGGACCGCCATGGACGGAGCCTATTATTATGCAAATACCCCGACAGCCGGCTTGTCCAGGAGTTGGTAAACCAACCTTTCACCAATACACATTGGACTACAAACTATTCTTACACTTATTACTAAATCTACTTCAAGATAAACATTTTATTGCAAGAATAAGGGAATACAACAGTAAGTAATAGTGAGATGTTTTGGAGATGTATGTCCAAGAGATAAAAATTTAAGGTACAAAGGAATATGGCAATATAGTAGACTTTAAGTGATATTCAAATATTTTAAATGGGTTGTCTAATAACGGGTTTTGAAATCCCACCCTTTTGTATATCCAAGGGAAAAAATGAATAACGGTTTACCATTTTAGAGAAATGTATAAGTATTGGAAAATTCATAAACAAGGAATATCTCTGAAATGGTTCATTCTAGAATACAATACACTTTAGAATAGATACATACATCTTGTACGTTTAAAAGGGTTTTATATTTTTGTTTTACGATGTACGTCCAGAAATTAAGTTCTGATTAGTAATAAAATTAAATTGCGCACAGAAAAAATTATTTATTGCACAAAATTCTACAACTCTTAAACTACTTTTCCACATAACTGCCGAAATTTTACGAGCTTATAGTGAGGCACAAGTTTTTGTATACCTTCTTCATAGAAGTTTGCCGTCTGTGTCCCAGCAAAATACCTGTTGATGTTTCTCGTCGCATTTGCAGTGTGTGTTCGTGCGTTTTCG
Source organism: Mantis religiosa (assembly GCA_030765055.1). Lineage (NCBI taxonomy): Eukaryota > Metazoa > Arthropoda > Insecta > Mantodea > Mantidae > Mantis > Mantis religiosa. The sequence continues at coordinate 1,245,724 of JAUKNK010000221.1, read as the reverse complement.
TGAAGAAAGAACACATTTTGACAGCATTCTTCGGCGCTTATTCTGCAATGCGCGGTGCAATTTCCTAAGTGTCTCGCAATAAACATCTGCTTTCATTGTTTGACCACGCCGTAAGAAAACAATGAGTAAATGCCTCTCCTGTCCCTTAGCATTCGTGGTAGCTCTCACGTTGCTACAGCAACTTCGGGCCGAATTTCCGAGTTCCTATCGCCGGGAGTTGTTCAGATTGGGTTAGACTCGAGGGGGCAGTGTGTTCACGACACCCACCGGAAATTGGGTACCTTCGGCCAGGCTACGCCCGCCCGAAGGAGATAGAGGGTTGCTCATAAGTCCCAGGTACTAGCCTGCATAGCTAGTAGAAGGTGTGCTAGATCACCAGGCGGCCCCACCGAGGTTTTCAGTAGTCTTCTTTTCGGGTTTGGCGAGCGTAAGTGGCGTATCCACTTCCATCCCGTCTTGACGTTGTTGTTAACGGGTGGCCTTTTAAAGAAATCAGGTATTGTCCTGTGGAAAGACATCCGGAGTTATCCAGCGCCCCCGGTTTGAAGGAGGCCATGTTCTTCGGACTTTTGGGTTGATCCTCTGCACATAACTGTCCCAGAACACTGCACATCATTTTTCGAGGTGTCAAGATTTGTTTCTTCTTAACCTTTACTGGGGATGAGATGTGCCTCCTTTCCATTGATTGACGCTTACTTTCAGGGGTGTCGTAAGAAACCCAAGTTTCATCTCCTGTGACTATCTATGTCAGAAATTCTCGCCACCTTCATCATAGCGGGTCAAAAACTGAAGTGCACTACCCATCCCTTTTGTTTGAGTTGCTTATTAAGAATCTTTGAAACCCAACGTGAGCAAAGTTTTTCGAAATTTCAGTTTTTCGGTAACAATTTCATGAACTGTGATCGTGAGATTTGGGGAAATTCCATAGAGGGCATTAATTGTAAACTTACGGGTTTACTGGATCTTATCAATCGCGTGAACCAGTTCTTCTGTAACCAAAGATGCACGCCCACTTCGTTCTTCATCGTGCACTTCACTACGTCCGTCATTGAACTGTCGGACCCATCTTCTCACCATTGTGTCACTCATCGCATTTTGTCCGTCAACATCTCAACTTTGCCAATACATTTCAATGCATTCAGAATCCATCCCTAGCATTCAAAATACGAATCACAGATCTGATTTCACAAGCGGCGGGATTTTCAATCAACACCGACATTGTAAACAACCACAACAAACCGTATGTGGCTGACAGCGATCTCACAATGGTGCACGTTTCTTCTCCTTGATACAGAGCGTCTACCGCGCATGTGCGGAACTGCAATCGCAACGCTGCAGCGGAGATAAATTGAAACAGAACTTACCTTCTGGACGCCCCTTGTATTTAGTAATACTTTGTGTATGTCTTACTTTTTACCGTTTATGTAAAATGTTTCCTCAATGAAGAACATTTCTGAGGATATAATTGAACACATGCATGAAAAGGACATTTTATTCAAAATCTCTTGATTCATTTATGATAAAATCAAATTTTTTCCTAGTCGAGAGATGTCTGCGATGGGGACTTTCCTTGAAAATTTGTTTATTTTGCCGACCTTTTCAATTTTTCGTTCCCCTCTTGGCAGATACACCGATTTCAGCTCAAGGAACCTCCGTTTAGATTTATTTCTCCCAAAAGTTTCTGTAATTTAGGCATGTCAAAAGCCAAAGATGTCGAAACTGCTCTTTTTAGTCGACTTGACACTTCATTTTATGACAGGAACAACCTACAAGGAGTATAAGACATGATGTTCTATGCAATAGCATAAAATCTTTGGCAAAATGATTTACTTCGAACTCAAAATTTTCAGTTAAAGAAAAATCCCAGATGATGGACAGTGAACAGTTTGTAACCGTGTCGTGTTACGATGTTTTCCGTGTTGCAAATAGAAGAAAGAGGATGACGATGGATATAATGTTATTTTTAGTCCAGATGGTCTAAATATAGCAGGTAATGTATAACATGGAACAAAGAAAAACATGTAGGGATACATTATTTACGTCACGTATCTACTGGTGTCCGCATTATCTCATCATATATTTTCTTGTATGTGCAAAGTAAATATGCGAATGCAGTACACTAAGTGATGGCAAATGTCTTAAAACCGTTTGTCTAGGTGACATCCAAGAGATCAAAAATGAAGGTACAAGGGAATATAGGATACTGTATATTTTAAGTGACAGTCAAATGTTCTAAAGCTGGTTGTCTAGCTGACCACTTTGTATTTCCATTCTCTTTGTATGACCAAAAGGTAAAACATGAAGGTACAGGAGAATATGAAAATACAGTAGAGTAAGTTACAGTTTAATGTTTTAAAACTGGTAACCTAGTTGACGTCTGTGTAATTCCGTTCTCTTTGTCACGTCCAAGAGATAAATATGAAGATAGAAGGGAATATGGGAATACAGTGGACTAAGTGATAGTCAAATGTTAAAACTAGTTGTCTAGGTGACGTCTTTGAAATTCCGTTCTCTTTGTATTTCCAAGTGATTAAAAAATGAAGGTGCAAGGGAATATGGGAATACCGTAGACTTTAAGTGATAGTCAAATGTTTTAAAAGTGGCTGTCTATGTGACGGCTTTGAAATTCCATTCTCTTTTTATATCCAAGAGATAAAAAATGAAGGTGCAAGTTAATATGGGAACACAGTAGACTGAGTGATATTCAAATGTTAAAACTAGTTGTCCAGGTGACGTCTTTGAAATTCCGTTCTCTTTGTATTTCCAAGAGATAAAAAATGAAGATAGAAGGGAATATGGGAATACACTAGACTAAGTGATAGCCAAATGTTAAAACTGGTTGTCTAGGTGACGTCTTTGAAATTGGTTTCTTTTTGTATTTCCAAGAGATAAAAAAATGAAGTTACTTGATGTGCAAGTTGTCTCGGGTTCAACACCCGGCTGTGGGTGGGGACTTTTCTCCATTCAAGATGATTCCCCATCTTATCCAGAGTCTGGATTTTAATCTAATAATTACAATATAAACGCAATTTTAATGGAAATTATTATTTGGAGACTCCCTCACTTTGAAAGTCACACCTCGCTACTGAATCTACGTGTGACTGTACAATAGAAACAGTACTAAAGAGTAGCCTTAGTTCTTTGAGTCATTATTCTCTCTTATTTTAATGAAAATTTTTTGGAGCTCCTCTGCCTTTGAAAGTCACACCTGGCTATTTACCCTACGTGTGACTGTACAATACAAAGAGTACTAAAGAGTAGCCTTAGTTCTTTGAGTCATTATTGTCTCTTATTTTAATGTAATTTAATATTTGGAGCTTCGCTTGTTTTGAAAGCCATGCTTTATCATTGACTCCATGAAAAATGTAATTTCCAAACTGTATGATCTTGGTAGTCTCCGTGGACCATCCACCACACCGACAATTTGTTCCAAACGACTACCTCTCCATCCTAGCCTTACGTCCCAGTGCTATCATGGCCGGCAACTTCAATGCTAAACATCAACGTTGGCATTGCGGTCGTCGGGCGGATACAAAAGGCATTGAAATCACTCGCTTGATAGACGCAGACCCTCAACTTCAAGTGCAGGGTCCTTGGAAATCCACGCATTACCCGCGAGGAGTAGGACTGCCTTCAGTCATAGATTTCGCCATCACAAAGCATCTACCATTACATCTCACCCTAACATGCTTAAATGCATTACACTCAGATCATAATCCGGTGTTGAAAGAGATCAAAACCAGGGTTGCCAATCATGACATCTCCCTTCAAACACGAGAGGTCGATTGGGAAGGCGTCAGGAATTGTCTCCTCACTTCCATCCCGCCAAACCCCAGAATCACAAACATACCCACCCTGGAGAACGTAATCTCATTCTTTACTTCCATTGTGAAGCGGACTACCCACAACCTCAGAGTCCATTCCTCGGCTACCCTCCATGCTGATGTCCTCCCTTTGGACATCATCCTTCTAATCAGACGATCCTGGGCAGCACGGAGTCTATACCAGCGTCACCGCACGCCACATAATCGAGCGCTACTAAGACGCTTGCGTCGAAATGTCAGTGCCCGACTGCGCGAGCACAAGGTGCAAGCGTGGGAGGACACAATGACCAGGTTGCGCGACGAAGATGGCGAAGTGTGGAGGATAGCCAAAGCCCTCAGAAATGACAGAGGTCAATACACATCCCCCATCCATGACACCGAAGGCCTGGCTTACGATCCCTAGGCCAAAGCAAACGCTTTCGCGGACTATCTTGAACGTACCTTGTGTCCAAGAGATGACCCCCAGAACGACAACTTTTCTGAACGTGTTCGTCGGGAGGTGCGTCGTTTTCTACGCCACCCTCCTGAGGACGTGGTTTGACACCCAACCATTCGTCCCAGTGAAATCCAAGGCGCACTCCAGCGTCTCAAACCAAAAAAGGCCGCGGGGCCGGACGGGCTGACCCCCCCAAATGCTCCGCCATCTTCCCTTCAAAGTGGTTCTATTCCTAACTAGAATTTTTAATACGTGCCTCATCCCTGGGTACTTTCCACGAGAGTGGAGAGAGGCCCGGGTGATCTGCATATTGAAACCTGGGAAAGATCCGGTTCACCCCTCCAGTTACCGATCCATTAGCCTCCTTTCCACCCTCTCGAAAGTTCTCGAGGTGTTTATTCTCACCCTCTGGTCCCCAATATTGGGAGACCTTAAAGCCATTCCCGCCCATCAGTTTGGTTTTCGTCCTGGGCACTCGACAGTCCAACAGTTGCTGCGTGTGGTGGAGACTGCTGCCCTGGGTTTCCATGGAGGCGCCTTCACTGCTGCGGTTTCTTTGGATGTCAAGAAGGCCTTCTCTGCGACATGGCACGCCGGACTCCTTTACAAACTGATCCACCTGGGGCTCCCAACACAAATGGTCAACATCCTACACAGCTTCTTGCGACACCGCACATTCCAAGTCACAGTCGCGGGGAAAACATCTACACTCAGACCAGTGAGATGCGGAGTCCCCGAACGCTCTGCACTATCCCCCACCTCATTCAACGTCTTTATGGCACATTTCCTAACAGAGCCACGAGTCGAAATGGCACAATACGCTGAAGACGTGCTTCTGTTCTGCAAACACAAACACATCCTCAGAGCCTTCAACTCCTTACAAAGACATCTCCGTCTCACACAAGGACAGAGTGGACCAGCTCCGTCCAGTACCTAGGTGTCAACTTAGACAGGGGTCTAACTATTCGGCAAAGGTACAGGGAGCAATTGATTCCCTGTATCCAATGCTGGGGTCAAACTCTATGCCAGTTGGCATGAAGTTATACCAACTCCGAGCGCTGGTAATCCTGGTTATGCTTTACGCCTGCGAGATCTGGGGCATGGCCGCAGAAAGCTGGCTAGCATGGCTCCAACGTGCAGAGAATAGAGGACTTCGGTCTATATATTCTGTGGGACGTTATTTTCCTAACAGGTTGCCTCACGAGGCCTCAAGTCTTCCATACGTGGAGGATGAAATTAGACGCCGGGCTTCAAAATTATACCCAATTTTACCCAACCATAGGTCATTGTGAGATTATGGCCCCACTAGACGCCGTTCTAGACAGCACCGGTTACCCCGCATGGCTTGCGGGCTTCCGAGATAACCCAGGAACTAATCCGAACAGCAGCAAAAGCTGAGCTCCACATAATCCTTCCAAGCTGCTTGGCATCGAAATTATTCCCCAATTCAAAAATAAATAAAAACACCAGGGTGCAAGGCAAGGCATCCTGTTCTACAACTCCTAGGTACATGTTTGTGACCTCATAACCAACATCAATCTAAAAACCCACATATCACCCTACATCATCCCTAAATTTACACCTTACCTGCGGTAAAACGCTTAACGGGTGGGCACGCAACAAAAACCTTCTGTCTATATACAGCCCGGCAGCCCCACATGGCATGGCATGGCATTGCATTTATTTAATCATTTTATTACAATTATTTTATAAGAAATATATTAGAGCTCATATCTGCTAATTAAGACCAAAACATTTGAAGGTTTTTGGGTCAAATGTCACACTTGCCGTAGGACCAATGTTTGGGTTACAAAATTTTCAAGAGTACAGGTAATGTATAGGAAGGTCAGTTATTAATAAGGTAGGTTTGAGATTTAATCTGCGATCAAACAGGCTTCATTGTTCCCACATTTTGTCATACTCTGGAATCTAGTTCACATCACCTTGTACAACTATTCTTCAACAAACGGTACAAGTGTTTGCACAAATAATTTAACTCATTTGTTATTTTACTTAATCTCCGTTTTCTTTTCTTCTATTCTGAATTTTAAGAGTAGCTGCTACTGACACTGTAAGTAGGGCAATAGAGTAGACTTAAGAGTTTAATCGATTATTTTAGAGCCACTTGCTATGTGATGACTTTCACATTGCAGTGTCTTAGTTTAGGCAGGACATAAAACCCTTACCATGTTGTATATGAGAAAACAATGATACCAATAATAATGGTGATGACAGTATCTATAAATAATTAATTACAAGAAGTGTGAGGATGGGTTTTGTAGATTTAGGAAAGGTGTAAATCTGTAAAATTTAGATTTTCATGTGATAAATCTCAGACAGGCAGCTTCCTGTTATGATACATGCAACTCGTTTCCCAAAAGCCGGTGTAGTGTCTCTTTTTACAGTAACAAATATGCGATTTCTTGTGAACCATGCTACTCGTCACACTCGAGTTGTCTGTCAGCTTATGTGTCGTGTGCTAACAACGGCTTCAATCGGCCGCTTGGTCGGTTGTTGTTTGTTTAAAATTTCAACCCCTGTGGTCTGTAATAAGCGAGAAGGGTCACGCCTGTGCAAAGTCGAACCTGCGACATTCATTTTTTGACCAGTCCTTGACAATGGATCTTGAGACACCAGTAACTTCCACAAATGTAGAGTTGACTTTTATTGACAAATCTTTGATATTCTGATTACTATATATATTACTAACTTAAATTATATACATTCTACACTATTTATAACAGAGTTACATGTCACTTCTTAACGATAATGCTTCATCACCTCCTCAGTCTTCCTTAGGAAGCTAACTCTCTGAGCTATCTACATAAGAAACACTAAGTGACGTCCAAAAGCATTAAATAGCACGGATCGTGCATCTGGTGAAGCCAGGTCTTACATTAAACGTCACGTCCCTTGGTGCGGCATACCTCGAACGTTATAGCTGGAACAGACGTTTTGAGGGCTACACTAGTATGTCCTATGTACTGGATAAGATAATATAAAATTTTCGTAGAAGAAGGGCTGAAAATGTGAACAAAATCAGGCCAACCTGGAAGACATTTACAGAACGAGTAAATCGATCTTTGCAGTATATACACTTCACCGCGCTACAGGAATATCAAGGGAAATGTGTATCATAAAATTACAGTTGCAAGTCGGCTTTATTAGGATTAACCCGGTAGTTTCTAATTATAAGATAGCACTAAGGCAGAAAAATTAAACTGTTAATAATATCTGACAAAGGTTCTACACAGAAACTTCAAAATTTCACAACTAAAGATTTTTAAATATTTTGTTGGAACGCACGAAACTGAAGTATTAAAAAGAAAAGAATTGAAAGCGTTAGGAAACAAATAAGAGATAGCTATTTATATGACGACGTAAACATGGGTTAAACAAGATGATATAGTCCTTGTACACAGTTATAAAGTCATTAGAGAAAGCACAACAAAAGCGTGATCACGTATCTTCAATGTGTATGACGAAACCCTCAGTTTCAGCAATTAAAACATAACAGGATATATTTATGTCACAGTTGATGTATAATGATAATGCTTGGATTCTTACATTTTAATATATTAAAATCTCCAAGTGTTGTGACAAATGAGCCGCCATCATGTCGGTGGCCGGGTATCGTCATTCCCGACGGTCGCCAGACGACAAACGTTCTCCGCATCCTCCGGAGCTCTCTTCCCGCCGGTCAATACAAGCTGCAGACGACACGCACGTGCCTGAAGCTCTTTCTTCAACGGAAGCGGGATTCAGTGCCGACCATGACGCTCCTGAAGAGCGCCCGCATTGAAAATTTCAGCTTCACCCCCAGAAGCGAACAGCCCCTCGCTACATCGTGAAGCGGCTCCCCGAGGACCTCGAGGAGGACTTCATCAAAGAAGATCTGGAGAGGAAAGGTTACACCGACTTCCAGGTACGCCAGCTTAAATCCCATGGCAGGCCCCTGCCAATATTCCAAGTTACACTGGACAGAAGCACAAAAAATCAGAACTTGTTGCAAGAGCGAGAGGTGTGCCATATCATGGTCAACGTAATATTGTTCAATGCCATAACTGCCAGCAGTTAGGGCACACATTTAAAATGTGCCAGATGACCTCCCGGTGTGTCCTCTGCGGTGGCCTCCACCGCTTAGCTGACTGCCCGAAGAAGGCCAAGCAGGACGTTACACCCCACTGTGCGAACTGTGGGGAGACGCACCCTGCCAGCTATAGAGGTTGCGAGACGTTCCGCAACGAACGCCACCGTCGCCAACCTGCAGCCATAGCCAGGGCACCCAAAAGTGCTGAACCAGGGCCAAGACCTATTGCCAACCCGGCCCTGGTCAGAGAAGGTGTCTCATTTGCAGGCGCCATGAGAGGGCAAACGGCACCCGTGCCTCCAGCACCCGTGCCGCCACAAACTGGCCAAACTCCAACAGCTCCCCCCACCCAGGCGCCTTCTGGCGACCTAGGTGGCATTAAAGAGGTATTCAGTCTCCTTAAGGAACTGAATATCCAAGCAATCTTACCAAAGCTACAGCCCTTCGTTACGAATTTTAAGAGCTGCAGCAGCACTTTGGAAAAATTAGAAGCTGTAATATAGTTCCTCTCAGAAGCCTTCGAGTAAATGGCTCAACCAAGGGGAGGTACAACTTCAACTCGCGCGCTCCTGTGGAATGCCGACGGCATCTACAGGCAGCAGCACGAACTTGAGAACTACCTGCGGCGTAACAAAGTTGATGTCGCATTTATTTGCGAAACAAAATTTTGACAAGAGTACTCAGGGGTTACCAGACTTTTCGGAGTGACCGAATTGGCAGAAAAGGGGGTGAAACCGCCATTTTACTCAAAAACAATGTGGCGCATGCCCCAGTCACACTCCCACCACTAACAGCGTTAGAGTACACGACTCTTAAAACACACATTAACAGGACAACGGTGACGCAGGTAGTCCTCTATCGCCCCCCCCCCCATTCTCCCGATTTCCGACAAGACCTCGAACAAATTCTCGCAATGAAGGAGCACGTTATAATTGCAGGAGATTTCAACGCCCGGCACCCCTGCTGGTACTCCCGCCGAGCGAACGCGGCTGGAAATCTACTGGTAAAACTTTTAACAGAAAATAACGACCTCGAGGTTCATCTTCCTCCAGAACCCACATTGGAGTGCTAAGTGAGCAGTGGAAGGAGGAGGACGTGTGACAGTGTGCTCCTGAGGTGTGAGAGCAAAAGTGACTCAACCAGCAATGGGTGTAGGAATCACAGTCTACAGAGCAAGAATTGGACTCTTCAGGCAAATATTATTCCAAAAAAAAAGGAATGGAAGGCAGTAAGATGGAGGGATTACTATTGATAATCATAATTCTAATGATGCAACTGATAGCTGGAATTGAGCAAAACCCGGGCCCAGAGCAAATACAGGGAATTCTAGCAGAACTGGTGGAGAAAATCAGCAAAATGGATGGTATGGAGCAAAGGATAACTAATAATCTGGATAAGACAGCGAAGGAAATTAAAGATGAAGTTGGTAGATAAATTCAAAGGATTCGGGCAGACATGGAAGAAATGAGAATAAAAATAGAAAGAGCAGATGAGAGGAGAAGAAGATTTAATTTGGTGTTTATAGGCGTGAAGGAAAGAAGAGGTTTTTGGCCAGTGCAAGAAATATCTCAAATATTGAAAGATAAATTAGAATTAGAGATACATGGATGGGAGATTATCGACGCCTATCGCATAGGAAGACAAAAAGGAAAAAGACCAATCATTGTTTAGTTCTCAACAATGCAATTCATTCATGAAATATTGGGCAGAGCAAAAATGCTGAAAGGGCGCGATATATTTATAAACAAAGACCTAACGCCAACGCAAAGAATCACAAAAAAGAACCTAATCCGGCGAATGATGGAGGCGAGAGCTGCAGGGAAGAGGGCATATATACGAAACTTACAACTATGGATTGAAGGAATCAATGCTACTTCTACGGGCAGGAGAGATGTATGGCGCAACGGGACAATGCAAGAGAAAGCAAATCAGCAAAAATTACACCATACGCAGGAAATTATTGCCAACGCAACTTCGAGTTCACCAAGATCCGGACACGTGTGGGACGAAGAAAGCAGGATAAAGCAGTAGCGACGTCAACAGAAGCAATGACGCCAGTAGTCACGTCAGATGATCCGTCATCGCAGGGAGAATCGAAAGATAAAAGAAATGAGGCAGCAAGGGATGACGCAACAAGAGAGGTGACGTCAGCAAGACATGAGAGAGAGAGACGGCAGTATCAAAGAAAAAATGTGTACCACCGAGCAAGGAGGAGCTAGAAGCATCACGTGGTCTAGTGGGGAGTGGGAAACGAAGCTGGATACAGCCGATTGGTAGCAGTAAGGAGGAGGGAGAGGCAACCACCCAAGGTCGAAGGTGGGATGCAAGAGTGGCGGGAGGGGAAGATAACCAAATTGTAACATCGCCTCATGGCAGTATCCTGGTTCTAGATAAACAGGTGACGGATGGTGAAGGAATAAAGCTGAGAAGCAAGAAAACACTTGAACAGTTTGCATGGTCCAGGGGGAGAACAGGTTCACAATAGCAAATAATAAGGAAGCTAGGGTTTTGGAATTGTGAAGGGTTAAAAAATAAAATCAGCACAGGTTCCATACAGCATATATTAGTTAATTTGGATTACCTAGCGGTGGTAGAGACGTGGTTAAAAGATGAAGAAATCAAATTAATGAATTTTAATTATTTAGGAAGAAAAGGGGAAATGTATGAAAAGAGGGGGAGACCATCAGGAGGACTAGGGTTTTTTATCAAGAATAAATTGAGTAAAACAATAAAAGAAACATGGTCTAGCTGTAAGGAAGTGCTTTGGATTATAATGGAAGATAAAGCGATAGTGGATAGTATTATATGTATTGCAATAATATATAACCCTCCAGCTCCTTCACAGTTTCATAATCCAGAACTGTTTTATCTCCTCGATAAAGATGTAGAGAAGTTAAGGGAAAAATATATGTACATTGAGATAATACTAGTAGGAGATCTAAATATAAGAATTGGAGAAAGTGATGTTAGTTCTATAGATTGGTGGGAGGATAGCAATATAAGTGGGAAAAATGTGAATATTAGGCATACCAAGGATAAGATGATAGAAAGGGCTAGTGAAAAACTCATTAATTTCTGTGAGCAAAATGCTTTGGACATTCTTAATGGAAAATATGGAGAAGATGAGCTTGGTGAATTTACTTTTATAAATGCAAATGGTCATAGCGTAATAGACTATGTGTTGTGGTCGTGCAATATAAGTCATATGGTGAGTTATTTTAAAGTCGTTAACATAAGCACTAAAAGTGGGCATTTTCCATTAGTAGTAGACATAGGTATTAAAGCTCAGAGAGCAACCAATGAACAACTTGCAGGGACTAGTGCAATAAAAAGGGAATTAGTAAGATACAAATGGAAGGAAGAAGACAGAGCAAAATTTGAGTACACATTAGAATCAGATATAGGGAAAATATGCCAGCAGGGCATAACGCACAGTTTAAATCATTATGAAATTGAAAACGCAATTAGTATTCTGAGTTTTATTATGACTTGGGCAGGAGAGGGGATGAAAATGACTAATAAAGGATACTCTAATACTAGTAATGGCTGGTTTGACGAGGAATGTAGGGTGATTAAAAACATAGTAAAGGAAAAATTGGTAAAGTGGAGGGAAAAAGGAGATCCTTATTCTAAGAAAGAGTATTTGCAAAGTAAATACCACTACAGTGAACTACTGGAAAGTAAAAAATCCCAATGGATACAAAAGAAAGTGGATAACCTAATCATTACTATTGCCGAAAATAATGTGAGTATAATATGGAGGGGTATAAAGTCATTGTGCAAAAACCATGTAACCAAACATAATATAAGTCAGGAAGAGTGGCTAAGTTACTTTTCAAATGTATATGCATATGAAAAATCCAACAAGGGGAAGATAATCCCAGAAATAGAGAATAACTTTAGTGAGATATTAGATAGGGATATAACAGGAGAGGAAGTAATAAACCAGGTTAGAAGAATTAAGAGAAATAAAGCTCCAGAAATAGATGGTATACCAGGAGAATTTCTTAAAGTATGGTGCGATGATGAGAACAGGGTTAGATTATTAACATCATTATTTAACTCAATGAAAACAAATGGCTATATACCGAAAAGTTGGAGAAAAGCAATTATACAGCCAATATACAAGGGCAAAGGGGAGTTGGATAAACCCAATAATTATCGGGGAATAGCACTGCTGTCCAATGTGGGTAAAATTTTTACAGGAATATTAGCCGATAGGATGCAAAAATGGATTGAAGAATTCAATATTCTTTCAGAATATCAAATGGGCTTTAGGAAAGGTAGGAGAATAGTGGACAATGTCTTTATTATAAAAACACTAGTGGACAAGTATTTAAGATATAAAAAAGGTAAAATATATATGGCCTTTATTGATCTCGAGAAAGCTTTTGATCGAATAGAGATGAATTTGCTGTGGTATAAATTATTAATGAAGGGGGTTAGTAACAAAATGGTAACCATCATACAAGGGTTATACAAAGAGAACACATTTTGTATAAAATATGAAGAAGGTGCAATAACTAGGGACATACCTACACCAGGAAAAAGGGCTAAGGCAAGGGTGCAAGTTAAGCCCAGTTTTGTTTAACTTGTTCATAGATGATATATTGAAAAATATCAGCAATAATAATAATTTCTTGCCGGTAATTAATATTATACAAATCCCTGGATTATTGTTTGCAGATGACTTGGTGATTGGTGCTATTACTCTGAATGGGCTAAAAATATCTTTACAAGAAATAGATAAATATTGTGCAGCTTGGGGCCTAAAGGTGAATAGAGCTAAAACCCAAATTGTAGTTTTTAAAAAAGGTACTAAACTGAGTAAACATGAGAAGTGGTACAAAGAGGGAATCGAATATAAAGTAGTACGTGAATGTAATTACTTAGGAATGAAAATTGATGCAGGAGGGAAATGGGAGAAGCAAAAGAAATGCGCACTGGCAAAAGGGAAAGCAGCAATGGCAGCTGTAAGAGCATGTTTGTATAAAACACCTGAAATGGAAATGAAATGGTTAGAAAGGGTATATAATTCGGTGGTTGAGGCACGAATGCTATATGGTATTGAGATGTGGGGCTAGAAAAGGGATGGGAAGCTTTAGATTATGTACACAGGGGGTTTTGTAAGGAAGTTCTAGGGCTGCCAATATCAACTGCAAATGAAGTAGCTCTAATTGAAATGGGGAGAGTTCCAAGAAAAGGGTTAGTTATAGAAAGGGCACTAAAATATTGGTATAGGATATTGAATTTAGAGGAGGGCAATATAGTGAAACTGCTTGAAGTATCAAAAACTAAGTTTACCAAATAAAGGATGGGTAAGTAATTTACGAAATAATTTGGAAAATAATGGTATGGGTGATATTTGGAGAAAGAGAGAAACTAATTATAAAGGTTTTTGGAAAGGGGCTAGAATAAGATTTGAAGACATGGAGATCCAGAAACTGTTTAGTCAAATAGCAGAGAAGAGATCACTTGTTTTCTATATTCAATTGAAAAATAGTTGGGGGAGGGAGAGGTATATAGATAGCACTAACAGTGAAGAAAGAAAGGGGTTAGCATGGATAAGAGCAGGGATATGGAGATTAATAGGTCAAAGAAATGGATACCCGCAAGACGAGTGCCCATTATGTGGGGATAAAGAGGATATAAAACATATATTGTTTGATTGTAAGGAAACAGAGATGTGGAGGAAAGAATGTCAAATATCAAAAATGAATAGGAGAATCAGCTTAATCAAGGTTTTAAGTAAAAATTATAAAAACATAGGTCAGTTTTTAAGTAAGGTTAAAAACAAGTGGGTGTGGACTGTAAAAAGAGAGAAGGAATAATAAGTGACTATTCTGTAATAATACATATTGTAACATGTCTGTAAATATACTTCATGGACTGTCCTGTGTAGCAGTGGCCTGGGCCAAAACAGAGGGCAGTCCAAAAATTGTGAAAGCTTAGTACCTCAATAAATATTACTATTACTTACTAACCCACATTTTGGCACAAAACAGGGCACTGAAATTTTGGAATTCGCATTCACAAAAAATGCGGCACTAGGAAACAACTACATTGTGTATCACAGCCTGGACTCCGACCATCTTCCAGTGCATTTCGACATCTGCGGCGCCATCACGACTGGTTTGACCAGCCCTCTGAGGCGCGCAAATATAAACTGGAATAAATTTACGCTCGAAATACACAGGATGGCGCAGCCAGGGCTGTCATACTACCGCGAGGCAGACATTGAGGCCGCCGTTGAAAATTACATCACCTCGCTGCACACGGCCAAAAGAAATTCTACCAGCTATACCATAAGCCCACCCAGTTTTTACACGTAACCTGAGTTGGAGCAGCTCATTGCCAGAAGGCGGCGCCTGACGATATTTTCGCGGATTACCCGCGAGCCCGAGCATAAGGTGCTAGCCAAATGGCTACGCAACATCATTCGGCAACAAATTAAACTCAAAAAAATTGAACAGTGGGAGCAGAAATGTTAAACACCATACATTCCTACCATTCTTTGTGAAAATTATTAAGGGCATTTAAAGTCTCCTCGAGCACCAACTCAGGCACTGAGGCGCTGCACACTCGCCTCGGCCTGCACCTCTACTCCGAGGAGAAATCTGAGGGTTTTGCAGACTGTGTGGCATAAAAATTCACAGAGAACCCTGCGACGAACCCCGAGTTAGAAAGGGAAGTCCAGACATGTGTACAAACCTGGGTGGCACAGAGGCATGAGCAACACTTGCCCCTCACAACACCGCAGGAACTCTACAAGCTCATTAGGAAGCTACCTAATGGGAAAGCCGACGGCCCGGACAGGGTGACTAATGAGGAACTCAAGCGTCTCCCCAGAAAAGCCCTGGTGTACCTCACAAAAATTTTCAACTCTTGTTTCCAGCACAACTACTTCCCTGACACTTGGAAATCAGCCAAGGTCATAATGCTCCCGAAGCATGGGAAAAGCACCAGGCAGTCTCAAAAATGCTGCCCCATTAGTCTCCTGTCTACTATTGGTAAATTGGTAAAGGTGCTACTGTTTCGACTACAAAATCAACTTTCGTCACTGGATGACATTGCCATCTCCCAATTCGACTTTCGAAAACAACATTCAACAGATCTAAAACTCTTAAGATTAACTGTTTGACGTGACATAACAATTTAACAATGGGGCTTCAACGTTGGCACTATTTCTGGACCTAGAAGCTGCATTTGATCGGTGCTGGTACAACGGCCTGATTTACAAACTGCACCAAAGGTTTCCCGGACTCCAAAATTCCTTAGAACTTCTGCACAACATTTTAGAAAACAGACGCTTCTACGTCCAAGTGAGCGGCTCCTCCTCCTCTAAGGAGAGAGTCATGCATGCTGGCGTCCCGCAATGGGCCATCATGTTACCGCTATTGTACATACTGTTTACCAACGACTTCTCCGTGAAAGCCAGATGCAAAGTTGTCATGTACGCTGACGACACTGCAATATACAACCACAATAAAAATCCTCGTTTCGGCCTATTAGAGATGCAGCGGTATATTGACCGCTTCCTATCATGTGTACATGGCTGGAAAATTAAAATTAATGCAAATAAATGCCAGCTTATCCATTTTACAAAGCGGCGCCCTTTGGCTATGGACCTAACCGTCGGTGATCAAGTATTGCACTGTCGCGAGCAATTCAAATACCTCGGCGTGAATTTGACACGCACAATGAACTGGTCCACCCACATAAAAGATATTACCAACAAAGGGCGGCAGTGATTAAAGACGTGCGCCCCCATATTTAGGAGTAAACAAATGAAACTCCGCTCGAAGGTTATCTTGTACAAGTCGTTCATTCTGTACGCATGTGTGGCCTGAGCAAACACATCCAAAACAACCATCAAATACCTTCAAACCCTACAAAATCTCTCCCTTAGGAAAATCATATCCGTTCCCATTCGCACCACAAACGGCTCCCTCCATCAAGAAGTCCACATCTCGCCAATCCCCGAGGCATTGGAAAAAAAGAGCCTCCTAAATTTGGGCGCGCATTCGTCGGCATACAAACCCTTTAATTCATAACATAGGAAAAGGTGAGCCAAAACACCGCAAAACATAAACGGGTGAAAATGCTATAAATAAGGACGGCTCGCCACCCATTGCGCTCCCAAAATTCCCGGCCCAAGGCCTCACAAACCACCGGCAGGTGCACCACTCCCGGGCTGCCCAAGGAGCTGAGCGACATGCTGCCGTACAGCAGGACAGCTGAGTGTAAACAGTGTACAAAGTGAAGTGTGCGTGAATGAGTGTGTGAGTGCGAGGGACGTACTACGTATGCCCATGAGTGCGTGTGTCTCTGTGTGTGTGTGCTATATATGTAAATAAAATCACAAAAAGACATGAAATTCAAGGAAAAACTGGAGCACCTAAAAGAAAATGAACTAACTAAACCTTTTTTCCGTACACCCATAAAGGAACGCCGTATGCGCTTTATGCAAAGCCATGACGTCAAAACGAACAAAAACTGTAATATCATGCAAATGTAGAGCCTGTAAGCCGGGTCAGTTGTCCCGGCACCAGAAACAAAAATAAAAAGCTTAAGCCTAAATTATTTAACTGGAGATATCGTAGGTTGGTTTTAACAGTTACTATTCAATAATACGGTTACCATTGATTGTCATTACAACAATTTTAGTAATATATTTTATCTTTCGTGCCAGAAGAATAAAACCGTTAGACGCATGCGCAGTGGTAGAGACAACCCGCAAAGACATCATGTCATGGCACGTTTTGTTCCAAAACACGAGGCAAGTAAAAGCTAATTTCTCAAACATCACTCGCGGCTATTTCACTCTAAGAGGGATAAAAACATATGACGAACTTTGTAACAAATGAATGTGAATGGAAGCGAAGTATAGCAAATTTCATACGAGGTCTGATCAAAAAGTACCGGGAATTTTTAATTAATTAGCATTAAATTTTGCTTGTAAAATGTTGACAGTACACTTTTATAAGTTTTTCTTAAAAATACTAGCAATTTCACTGTTGAGGTCACGTCTACTTTTTCTGTCACGTATGAGTCGTGCTGTGCTAAATAGTCCTTTAGAGAAAACTGTTGCAGGTGAAATACCCATTTGAATTTGTTTTCCAATAATCCAGTACACTAGAAAGAGGAGGTGCAAGTCGTCGTTGAGATATGTAGGAATTTCTTCTTGGGAACTGCTAACTGACAGTTGACACACGATTATTTTCTTGTATAATGTTACTGTACAGATACCACATTCCTGACAATTTCTCGCGCACATTGTTCTACTAGCAGCAATAATATTCTGTGATTTTAAAATAAAATAAACAATACAGAGCCCGCCTCGGTAGCATAGAAGGTAGCGTGTCCGCCAGACGTTCAAGAGGTTCCGAGTTCGAATCTCGGTTAGGGCGAGTTACCTGGGCAAGAGTTTTTCAGGTTTTTTCCTTATCCTGTTAGAGAAATGTCTGGTAACTAAGCTCCATGTACCCCGGACTCATCTGAGCAATATTTCACCAATTTCATTCAATGTCTGATATGACTTCACGTTAGAGGACGTTAAATTGCAAAAAAAAAAGCAGATTTACCACCAAAGTGTCAAAAAAGATCGAGCGAATTTTTGAAGATCATGTCGATACCACGGAAGTATCGAGATATCGTGATTATCGAGGACCCATCCCTTTTCTACGACGTAAGTTCTGCACATTTCTCTTGTACCTAATTACGCCACTGATGCGATTATCGCAGTTAAATCCTTTACTTCCTGCGTGTTACATCGACCTATTTATGTGTAGCGTCTCACTTCAATAAATGGTAACACTTGCTTGTATGTGTTTTGTTTTTGTGGTCGCCATGGACCCTCAATGACTTAAGACTGAGCGTTCTTCTACTTTTTATGCCATTCACGAAATAAACGCGCGAGATTTCCCATGTTTGTTCGCAGGAAATACACAGCAGGCCGCACTAAAAACAAGTGACTATTGTAGACAATTGTGTGACAAATGAGAGATACCAAATTCGCAAGAAACGAAGATGTGTTTCCAGGAATAACCGAAGGAGAATGTCCAGCTTTAAATTGTTTTCCTCAAAATTTAGGTTACGTGAACAAGAATTTTAGCACTTAGATCGACGCTATGTTGGTTATAGAATATTGCATTCTACCACAAACTTCTGTACTTCAATTTCATCGGAAATACTCGCCGAGACTTACTAAATCTCAATGAAATGCATTTTTTGTGTGTTTTTTCTTAAATCAGTGTGCTAAAACTCAAATATTCTTCACTTAGCATTTAATACCAGTATCTTCTGAAACTTTAAAAAACATTCTCTACCTCAAATATGGAGAAGTGTTCTAAATTACTCCATTTCCTCAAAATACGAGGGCTGTCCAATAAAGAATGATCATCATTTTTTACGGTCATAATTTTTCGCAATAATATTTAATCTTACTATATTCGGTTAGCTTAATGTGAAACAAACACGTCGTAGTAGTTTCATTGTTGGTACTCCTGGTTCCAGCCTGTGAGAATCAGACAAGTTCAGACATGTTGAGTATCGCCTACCGCGGCGATGGAGGTAACACGCGAGAAACAATATGCGGCTTTGAAATTCTGCTTTCGACTCAACAAATCCACAATTGAGGCCTATACAATGTTACAGAAGGCCTATCGAGAGTCTGTTTTTCCTACAGCACAGCTCGAAGGTGGTTTAAAATGTTTAAAGAGGGGAGACAATTTCAAAGGAAGCTGCACCCGGTGCTCCAGTTACTGCTCTTACGGAAGAAAACAACATGTTGCTGCCATTGTGAGAGAGGATCGACCAATTACCTTAAGATAACTTTCTGAAATACTGAAACGTTTCATTGGTTGACACCCACCCGTTGGTTACAGAAACATTACACAATAGACGAGTTTGTCCGCGATGGTTTCCAAGACTGTCGATTCCCGAACAAAACGACATTCGCATGTAGGTCTGCATGCAGTTAAAGTTGATGTTAGAGGAAGATCCTTAGTTTCTTTCAAACGTAATCACTGCTGATGAAACTTGGCTATATCATTTTGATCCTGAGAGCAAACAGCAAAACTCAATGTAGAAATCTCCTTCATTACCAACCCCCCAAAAAGCAAAAGTGGTTGCTTCTGCTGGGAAATTTATGGCCATCTCATTCTTTGATATTCAAGGAATGGTTATCAGCATGTTGTACCTGCACACACATCAGTAACTGGACAATACTACAGGGATGTCCTGAAAACATTGCAAGTCCATATCAGGTGCAAAAGACCACATTTCCGTGAAGCAGGCCGGATGCTGCATCACTATAATGCGCGGTCGAATATTGCCAATGTTGTTGCTGAATATCTTGCAAAAATCAACGTGAAGTGCATCCCGCACCCTCCCAATAGCCCTGATTTAGCCCCATGAGACTTTTTTCTATTCCCTAACTTGAAGAAACGTCTTTGTGGGAAGCATTATCTATCAGCAGAAGCAGTGGCGAAGGCTGCGGAGGCGATTTTGAAGGATCTTTCAAGAAATGGTGTCCAGCATGTCTTTGAAGAATGGCAGAAACGTTGGAACAAGTTAATCACATTCAGAGAAGACCATTTTCAGAAGGATCATCAAAATTATCAGGAAGAGTAGAAGTACGTTGTCAAAAATAAATTGTGGTCATTCTTTTTATTTTAGTTAATCGATGCAAATTAATCATTTCTCCACACTAGTCGTATATAGCCTAAGGTTCTTAATAGATAGAGTCAACATGAAAAATTCAATGCCACGGCCGGGATTTGAACCACGGATCTCCTAGTTTCCGTCCAGTCGCTCTTAACCTTTGAGCTACCATGGTCAACGTGCCGTCCTGACATTATTGAACAGCCCTTGTAGCTGCCAAGTTTTGAATAAAATATTATAAAACGAAAAGCCGGAATTTTTTGGGAAGACAGAAAATCGATTTACCCGGTCACATACACCATCCCACTACCTTCACATACGGACCAAGCTGTGCTTTTACAAAATCTGTATATTGCTTAAAAGTTCACTGTGTTACAGCATAGACTTTGTACCTATAACCTAATACGAAATACATCTCGAACAGAATGAAGTAAATGCAAAAGTAATCTTTTTAAAAATCGTATTTTGAAAAACTGGCGGAGAAAAACAAAGACAAAACACAAAATTTTGGTTTTGCATTATTACTTAGGTATATCTGTGTACAAGAAATAGAGAATATTTGATACAAAAACACTTTCACAAAACAATGTTTTTCTTTTCCTGCTCTCAAAAAGAGTAATAGTCATTTGAACGCATTCAGGACATTCTCTACCCTTGTACAAACACTTATTGCTCTATCTGATTCAAGATAAACATTATCTTATTGTATTTAGAAGGGAATACAGTAGACTAAGTGATAGTCAAATGTTTTAAAGCTGGTTGTCTAGGTGACGTCTTTGAAATTCCGTTGTCATATGTCCAAGAGATTAAAACTGAAGGTGTAAGGGGATATGAGAATACATTAGGCCATGTGATAGCCAAATTCAGGTTGTCGAGGTGACATCTTTGTAATTTGCGTTCTCTATGTATGTCCAAGAGATAAAAAATGAATAACGTCTTGCCATTTGGAAAACTGTAATTAATGGAATATTCGAAGAAATAACAAGGAGTTTCTCAGAATTGGTGAACTGTACACAAAAATCTATTCTATTAGTGTGTAAGTTGTAGATCTGTTTTAAATGCCAGGGCCGCTCAATAAAGAATTATCACATTTTTTTTTGACAACGTATCCTTACTCATCCTCAAAATTTTGATTGTTCTTCGTCAAAATAGTCTCCCCTGAATGCGATGCACTTATCCCAGCGTTTCTGCCGGTCTTCAAAGACATCCTGGAAACCATTTTTCAGAGATCCTTCAATATTGCCTCCGCAGCTTTCACCACCGCTTCTTATGATTGATAAGGCCTCCCGCGAAGGCGTTTCTTTAAGTTAGGGAATGGAAAAATCACATGGAGCCAAATCCAGATTATAGGGAGGTTGAGGGATGCAGTTCACGTTGATTTTTGGAAGATATTCAGCAACAACATTGGTAATATGCGGCCGCGCATTATAGTGGTGCAGCATCCAGCCTGCTTCACGGGAATGTGGTCTTTTGTGTCTGATATGGACTTGTAATGTTTTAAGGACATCCCTGTAGTATTGTCCAGTTAATGATGTGTGTGCAGGTACAACATGCTGATAGACCATTCCATGAATATCAAAGAATGAGATGACCATAACTTTACCAGCAGAAGCAACCACTTTTGCTTTTTGGCGGTTGGTAATGAAGGAGATTTCCACACTGAGCTTTGCTGTTTCCTTTCAGGATCAAAATGATGTAGCCAAGTTTTATCAGCACTGATTACGTTTGAAAGAAACTCCGGATCTTCCTCTAACATCAACTTCAAGTGCATGTTACCTTCATTGCAGCGATAGGCGGCACAGAACATGTCTGAACTTTCCTGGTTCTCACAGGCGGGAATCAGTAATACCAACAATTAAACTACTACAGTTGTTTGAATCACATTAAGCTAACGAAATATAATAACATTGAATTTTTGTGCGAAAGATTATGACCGTAAAAAAATTATGATCATTCTTTATTGAACAGCCCTCGTAGTTTGACGTTAAATTCAAATACTGTAACCGAGGGAAATTTTGGTTTTTGTGTTACGTTCCGTGAATACGACAAGGCTTCGGTGAAAATCTCCTTCCTAAAGATATCGAATACAAGGAAATTTTTACGTATAATATTTTATTCCCAAAATGACTAACATTTTTAAAGATATTTTCGTGCCAGATGAAGTTAGCATATTTAATTTTCTGTAAATATCCTTGGAAGTGCTCCGCATTTTTTGTGTAGAATTAGCCAATTCCGAGATACCTTTTTATACCACTATTTATAGTGAAATATTGGTTTAAAATTTTCAGAAATGAATTTGAATGTTACTTTATTCAGAGATGGCGTGTCTGATTTTTTTTAGACCCAATTAAGTAATTGCAGAGGGCAGCACAACGATCTCTCATCTGGACAAAAATCATGCAAACTGTTACGGAGCATTAAGTTTTTATTGGGAACGGAGTCGGTAAAAATTAACGAGGGAACAGTTGAAGAGAGGAACAAAAGGAGACGCCGAAACAAACCGTTTGCGATGCTCAAATATTCTGATCTCCCTGGTTTAAAACTTTTAAGGAGTTGAAACCGCACAAACCACATATCAGCGGTTCGACAAGAAAATGGCTCGGATGAACGTGAGAAGGCAGTTATGTGTACACGCTAATGAGACTGTACATCTGTTTTAAACCCACCTTCCTTCCCTTCACTTCGAAATAACGCCAATTTGGACTGAAAATACGACTTAACGTATGTGTTATTTCATAATGAAAAATATATTATACTAAAACACCTGAAAAACAATTTAACATCAAAATCTCCTGTAGATATACAATTATTTATGAAAAAAAGACGAAAACCAAGAAAATTCATGCCAAATAATATTTTATTTGTTCTGGATACCACTTCGAAATGTATTTGGGAACTTCTCCGTTGCTGCGGACGTTTTGACAATTAGAATGCTATGCTTCGTAGGGTTCGGGAAACAATTGCGAATCTTCGATAGTTAGGAAGCACTGTCAGATTTTGTCACGTGAGGCCTCTATAGCTCTGTTTTGTTTTATGTGGAGCTTTTAAATACAGCTTTAAGTATATTTCAATATAATTAGCAGTAGTATTTTACTTATATTGGTATTTAGTGATGAAAAATAGGAAACTCTTGAAAAGTTCTAAGTTAGTAGCAAAAGTATGTGAATTGCATACTCTCTAAATTAACTTCACGCGGTATTGGCCACCTGTAGGAAAAATTGGAACGTCTGAATGGAGAGGGGAAGCTTGTATTGTGAGCAAGGCATACGTGCGACCTTAGTTCTTTGAGTCACTATTCACAATTAGTTTAATGAAAATTATAATTTGGAGCTTCTCTCGCTTGGAAAGTCACGCCTCGCCACTGGACCTACGTGTGACTGTACAATAGAAAGAGTGCTGAAGAGTAGTCTTAGTTCTTTGAGTCATTATTCTCTCTTATTTTAATGAAAATTAGTATTTAGAGCTTCTCTCGCTTTGAAAGTCACGCCTCGCCACTGAACCTACGAGTGACTGTACAACAGAAAGAATACTAAAGAATAGCCTTAGTTCTTTGAGTCAGTATTCTCTCTTATTTTAATGAAAATTATTATTTGGAGCTTTTTCTCAAATACCAATTTTTATTAATATTTTTATCTCTTATACATAAAAAGAGAACTGAATTACAAAGACGGCACCTGGACAACCAGTTTTAAAACATTTGACTATCACTTATAAAGGCTACTGTATTCCCATATCCCCTTGTACCTTCATCTTTTTATCTCTTGGACATACAGAGAACGAAATTACAAAGACGCCAACTAGACAACCAATTTTAAAACATTTGACTATCACTTAAAGTCTACTGCATTCCCTTGTAACTGCAATAAGATAATATTTATCTTCAGGTAGATAGAGACACAAGATTTTTTACAAGATTACACTGTAGATGTTCTTATATTGGAAGAATCAAATTCCAGAACTTGAAAATCTAAACGTTTGGACTCGGACGTATCCAAGTGAACAGTTTATGTTTGCTGCAAGACAGACTTGACTCAATTTGGAGTCAATCAAGCTGCCACTTTTAAGGGTTGTACCATGCTACAGTGCAGTCTACGCAAAGGTTGAGGTGATATTTGTGTGTCCAAAGTAGAAAACAAGTATTTGTGCAAATTTTAAAAGCAGGTCTAAGTCATGCTTTTGTTAAAATGGAAAATATGTTTAGTAACGTTGTAAGAGTGGTGATGTATTCTCAAATGTGAAGTGTTTCTTCGATGAACGGGTCCTGCAATATTTGTTGCTTTAAGTATGTCCCAAAATGTTCTGTAGATGTACATAAAAGGAACTTTCTCTATTTGCAGATGACAATAGTCTATTTACAAAAGATTTTTGTAGGGTATTGTTTGCTCAGTTTGCAGTGATAACCTGCTAGGAGATAAACAAACGAAGGTAGGTTTCAAGACATTCCTTTTTTAGGTCGGCTTTTAAGGCTGTAAGCTCATCATTCTGTCCCCATCTCTGCTACTCGCCAATTTGGAAGCGATATTAATCGATATGTCCATCGATAGGACGACATCGACTTTGATGTATGGCTAGACCATATCGAACACGCTAATATTTCTGTTCCGGCAACTTCTTAGAAAAGCCGCTTTGTTAAACTTCAACTCATCATCATAAATCAAAATTAAAAATGTCTCTGTATATGGCGCGCGGTTATTTACTATTCCAGAGACAATGTCATTTGCTTTAAGAGAACCTCTCGGACATGCATGTCAGCTGCAGGAATTGCAGCATAAATATTCGCAGGTAATTAAAAAACGAGCAAGGAAAGTGAAATGCTACACAGCATCCGCGGGGGTTGGGCTTCCTCGGCGGATGCTCCGCCAATGGTACGGCCCAATCAAGTCACGTGATATGCAAAGTCTGCGGGCGGGCATGACAGCATCTCATTGCGCATGCAAACCGTGAGAGAGAGCTGCCTTTAAAGTGATCGATACCGCGCAGTCGCAATGCTACCAACTCCGCCCACTTTCAAATGCAAAAAGCTGCATATCCACCATTCTGTGTAGCTTGATAATCGAACCTTGATCGATTATTATCGTGTCCAACATTTGAAGGGCGGAGAATTATCAATAAAAACGCACAAAATTTTAATAAATAGAGTAGAACTTCGTTCACCAGGTTCATCTGGGACCAGGGCCGATACGAGTTAACGAAAGTCAGGGTTGTTAGAGTAAAAGTATGATTAACGTAACCGAAATATGCTTGCTTGAGTTTAGAAATTACTATCGGTACAATTTCCCCTAAGAACACATACACTGTATGTACTGTAATACAAACTAGTTGGTAGTAAAAAAGGCAGCGAGATTCTGCTGTTTCAGTTTAGTGTATCGCTTATCTCACATCCGGTTTAACATTAGAAGTTTCTTTGCCTTGATTCTCGAAATAAAACATTAATTCCTCTATGTTTGTTTTTGCTTACACGTGGGTCATAGCAGCAGCGAGCTTCTGCTGTCTCAGTTTAATGTATCACTTATCTCACATACGCTTTAACATTAGAAGTTCTTATGTCTTGATTCTCGAAATAAAGAATCAATTCTATATGTTTGTTACTGCTTGTACGTAGGTCATAACAGCAGCGAGATTCTGCTGTCTCCGTTTAGTGTATCGCTTATCTCACATCCACTTTAACATTAGAAGTTCATTTGTCTTGACTCTCGAAATAAAGCATCAATGCTCTATGTTTGTTCCTGCTTGTGTGTGGCTCAATAACCACAGCTGGTTCGTCAACACTGCCTGTATCTGAATACGTTTCATTTTCATTTTCAGTAACACTGCATGATGAAATAATGCCTTCCTCCGTAAACGATTTATAATCTCCGTCATATCAAGGTCCTCAACAACATAGGAACAACCATCGATATTTTTAAAAAGTTCTTTAAAGTCTTCTTACAAACATGTTTTTTCATCTTCAATCTTGTTTTCTGTGAAGCAACGCACACCAGACCACAATTTTGTCAAGTTTCTCTTTCAACCTGGTCACAAGCAGGTGAGGCGAATTCGAGTAATGTACCTATAAGAACAGCTATTTATCATCTGTAAAAAAAAATTATTTTCTACGTTAAACAGAATGTGTTGCTCAAAACTAGTCTGGGTTATGTGGATGACCGAGTTAAATAGGTCCGGGTTAACGAGGTTTTACTGTTTATGTCAAGCTTTTGGATAGTAGGTTGGAATATAAGGAATGCAGCCAACTACTTTCTTAAGTAAAAGTTATGATACAGAATAAAACACCAAACATGTAGATTTAGCGTTTTTTTTATTTATCCAGATTTATGAACCCTATTTTACACAGTGGTATATTAGGGTTATAGTTGATACATAAAAATACACAATTTTAACAAAAATATTTTAAATACTAGAAGGAAGAAAATATGTTATAATCTGATGCATATTAATTTAAACTATTTCAGACGTTTAAACACTGAGTTTATAAACATCATGATAGTGGTATATTAGGGTTATAGTTGATACATAAAAATACACAATTTTAACAAAAATATTTTAAATACTAGAAGGAAGAAAATATGTTATAATCTGATGCATATTAATTTAAACTATTTCAGACGTTTAAACACTGAGTTTATAAGCATCATGAAGTACTTATACTGTTGTGGCTTCATTAGCAAAGATGTGAGTGGAGCAGAAAATTCAGTTCCTAAAGAGTCTAGCTTGAATATTAATTCTTGTCTTTCTCTCCAGAAAATGGGACAACAGAAAAGGAGATGAACCACAGTTTGAAATTCTTCACCACACATGAACTTGGGGTTAGATGTTAAGTGAAAACGTGATAAGTATTCACCAAATTTACCATGTCCACTTAAAAATTGTGTCAAAACAAAATTTGGTACAAGAGTTTCACCTTTTCCTCTGTCATATATACTAGGGAAAAATAATGTTTTTGTTAAACTTCCATTTGGAGTTGTTAGTCATTGTTGGTTCCATTCTTCAAGAATATGTTGATGTATTATTCTCCTTACAGTAGAAATAGGACATAAAGAGTATGTCACAGGAAGATTGGATTCTGCAGCCCTCTTAGCCAAGCAATCAGCTCTCTCGTTAGCTAAAATTCCACTGTGTCCTTTAACCCATCCCATGCAAATATGTCCTGGATGATTTTGAAGCAAGGTTCTGATTTCATGTGCTAATGAATTTAAGTTGTATTTATCATTGATAGCGAGTAGAGCTGATTGTGAATCACTAAGAATACGGGCACTGTTCCCATTAACAGTAGACCATTTTATAGCTTCTTTAATTGCTAAGAGCTCCGACTGGAATGCAGAACATTCAGGTGACAATTTAAACATGGAGTGAGTTAGTTCCGTTTGGTTTGATTTAGCGTTCATGTAATATAAAAAGTTGGTAATAAAGAGAAACAAAATAAAATCTGGCTATTCACTTCTCTATATACACCTTCTATAGCCTCTGTAGTTTATCTTCGTACTAGATCCTGCACGGTGATGTACTGCACTGCTGTGTTATGCTTATTCTTAGTTTGCCGACACAGAAATCATCTGCAATTTATGACAAAGAATATTTATGTTTTAAGAAATGATGCAGTCCAAAGTGCTACGAATATTTGCGAGGCAGGAATTTTAGCATATAACTAAAGAAAATTTGAACATCGGGCTAAGCTATGTACGAGGTAATCGACACTATATTGGAGTAGGCGTTCGTGTTTTGTCTCGCAAATTTTAACCTTTATTCTTCTACTTGACGTGTTATACTGACTCTGGTATAGATAGGTATATTCTCCATGGCAGTGCACTTTGGCTGCAGATTTAAGAGAACACATTTGAGCATCACTCTTCATTTATTTTTAAATCATGCGATAAAAGTGACATTAAGCTCAAATTACGTGTATATATGTTCTAAAACAAAGGAATTTAGTATATGATGTCATTTTAATAATTAGTTATGAGACTTGCGGGGTAAGTTGAAGTTTATTAGCGAATGCAAAAATGTAACGTACGTGGTGTCAGCCCCGAGCGTGATAGACATGAAACCTATTTAGTCCAATACGTAATTTTATCCGCTACATAAGTAAGTCATTTTTGTTTGTGGATTATAAAAATAAATGATAAAATGTATGTCAAAATGAAGTATTCTGGCGGCGAAAGAAGAAATTCGAGAAGCAGCTCAAACTACTAATCTTAGTTTGCTGTCACAAAAGTCATCTGCAAATTATGACAAAAAATATTTATGTTTTAAGAAATGGTGCAGTTCAAAAAGTTTTACGAATATTTGCTAGGAAGTGATTTTAGCATATAACTAAAGGAAAAATTGAACATCGGAATAAGGTAATCGATACTCAAATGTCTTTTCCTGTTTTGTCTCGCAAATGTTAATTTTATTCTATTGTTTGACCTGCTGTACTGACTGTGGTAGAGATAATTCGACTCTTTGCAGAGATTATTCGTGTCTAACAGTAAAATACCAACTTTTCAGTAACAAGAGCATCCCATAATGATGTGTTTTTTCTTTTGATGGCCTAGCTTTAATGTAATTATTTAAATTATCCATCTCATGACATTTCTACAGTTCTTATCAGTTCTGTTTCTTATACTAAGGTATTTGGCAATGTTAAATAATTGTTGCGGTTGACTGTACTTGGCCCTTAAGAGGAAGTTTTCGTGTGAAGTAGTATATCTGGAGATTACACCAGCATCTGCTACTTATGAAGTCATTACGTGCAGTTAAGATGTGATGAGATATAGCAAACAATATGATGGATTCAAGAACGTCATTTCATAAAAATAGTGAAAGCATGGCAGGTCAAAAGCGGTAATTTTGTCCGGGCTTTGAACTGCTTTTGTTTTATCTCGTAAAAACATCAAAACCAATAATAAAAACTCGGTTTAGACTTCATTACTACTTCTTCTGATATTATTGTTATTGTTATTATTATTATTATTATTATTATTATTATTATTATTATTATTATTATTATTATTATTATTATTATTATTATTATTATTAATTATTATCATTATCATTATCATTATCATTATCATTATCATTATCATTATCATTATCATTATCATTATCATTATCATTATCATTATCATTATCATTATCATTATCATTATCATTATCATTATCATTATCATTATCATTATCATTATCATTATCATTATCATTATCATTATCATTATCATTATCATTATCATTATCATTATCATTATTATTATTATTATTATTATTATTATTATTATTATTATTATTATTATTATTATTATTATTATTATTATTATTATTATTATTATTATTATTATTATTATTATTATTATTATTATTATTATTATTATTATTATTATTATTATTATTATTATTATTATTATTATTATTATTATTATTATTATTATTATTATTATTATTATTATTATTATTATTATTATTATTATTATTATTATTATTATTATTATTATTATTATTATTATTATTATTATTATTATTATTATTATTATTATTATTATTATTATTATTATTATTAAATTGTTTGTATAAAACTCTCTTGTCAGGTTTGATGGAGCCCCGCCGGGACACCGGACTTTAATCCCTTAGGAGTTGTTTCTCAGGTCAGTAAATCTGCCTATCTCCATTTATTGAAGTTTTAATGTAAAAGTAAACGAGTACTTGGTGCGAAAGGCATGTGAATTTAAGGTATCAGATGTGTTGGATGTGCACGTGGGTTGCATATTTTAAGAGAACTAGGATGTGTGGGAAATGGGTACACACCCCGTCATATCTTTTGCAGCTCATTACGCGCACAACACAAAGACAGAAATTGCATGTTCGGCGGGCTATCGGCGGCCCCGCTATCTGACGGCAAATCTTCACCCGCCGGTAACAAAAGGGGAGGTCTTATATCTCTCGTGTGCATAAACAACGGAGCAGCCTTCGATATTGTCCGGTAGAGCACGGCATCGATTTACAGCGCTTCACAAACGAATCTGGGTACGTGTCACTTCAGTAACTGAACTACTTCAAGACTTCACTTTCTCATCAGGAGTGGTAGATGATGGAAAAGTAATTGAAAAACACCATTAAATCTGGAAGAAGATACGTTACAGCCCACCTCTTTAGCGAGTCTGCTCACGTTCAAGAGGTCCAGAGATTTAATCTCGGTGAGTGTGTTAAGAGATCTCTCCGTGGTTTTCCCTTATGCTCTAAGATCTACTAAGTAACCTGTACGCATTTGAACAGCATTTCATTCATCGTCCGGTATGACTTAACGTTGGAGGTTTTCCCTTACCCTGAAAGATGAATGTCTGATAACTAAGCTCTATGTACCCTGTACTCATCTGGACAGCATTTCATTCATCGTCCTATGTGAGTTAACATTGGAGGTTTTCCCTTAACCTGAAAGATGAATGTCTGGTAAATCTAAGCTCTATGTACCCTGTACTCATTTGAACATCATTTCATTCATCGTCCGATATGACTTAATGTTGGAGGTTCTCTCTTATCCTGAAAGATGAATGTCCGGCAACTCTAAGCTCTATGCAGCCTGTACTCATTTGAACACTTCATTCATCGTCCGATATGACTTAACGTTGGAGGTTTCCCCTTTTCCTGAAAGATGAATGTCTGGTAACTCTATGTATCTTGTACTCATTTGTCCCCAGGGGTCTACTACGGTAGGTACGGGAATTGGCGATCCCGGGATCCCGAGCCAAATCTCTCGATTGTGTACCTCTGAGTGGTGAGAGAGCCAATGCCAAACGCCCAAACTAGGTCCACATATGTGTTTGACCCTAATCTAAGTTTAAAATAGTACATTAAACCAAATTAAGTGTAAAGCCAAAGCAAATTCAGAGAGAAGCCTGAGTGGAGCCAGAGCAAAGCGAGAGCAAACCCAGAGCGAAGCCGGAGCCAAGCCAGAACCAAGCCAAAGTTAAGGTGCAGAACGAAGTTAGTGTGAGACCGGAGCGGGACCGGAGCGGGGCCAGAACCTAGCAAGGGCCAAGCCAGAACGAAGACCGATCCAAGCAAGAGTATTGTTAAGGAATGTTAGAGTGAAGCCAGAGCGAAGCCAGAACGAAACCAGATCCAAACCAGTGCGGGACCGTAGCGGGGACCGGAGCCTAGCCAGAGCTAAGCCAGAGTGCAGCCAGAGCGTAGCGAGAGCGGAACTTGAGCGGAGGCATCATCATCATCATCATCATCATCATCATCATCATCATCATCATCATCATCATCATCATCATCATCATCATCATCATCATCATCATCATCATCATCATCATCATCATCATCATCATCATCATCATCATCATCATCATCATCATCATCATCATCATCATCATCATCATCATCATCATCATCATCATCATCATCATCATCATCATCATCATCATCATCATCATCATCATCATCATCATCATCATCATCATCATCATCATCACCATCACCATCATCATCATCATCATCATCATCATCATCATCATCATCATCATCATCATCATCATCATCATCATCATCATCAACAACATCATCATCATGATCATCATCATCATGATCATCATCATCATCATCAAGTACACATTTGAACAGCATTTCATTCATCGTCCGATATGACTTAACTTTGGAGGTTTTCCTTGATACAGGAAAGCGTATCTATCGCCGAAAGGAAACGGAACAAAGGAAGTGTACTGTGGCGCCACTGAGGAATCCTTGCAAATTAGTGCGGGGCTACATCCATCAAAGGTAATGCAGGGCTGGTATGACTGCTCGCAGCAGGGGCAGGCCGAAAAGAATTTTTCTTGCCTTAATTTTGAGGAAGCTCATCATTGGGTATACCGCAATGCCCCAATTTCCTGGGGAACAATGTCGAACTTAACCGCCAATATTAAGCGACTGACCTTCAGGACGTCATCGTAAAGAAAACGAAATTATAGGGGGCGTGTCAGGCAATTAATGGATGAATTCCTCTGGCGTAAACATGCATAGAATTAGTATAGGTAGAAATGACTTTTTCTAAAATCAACATTATTCCTTCTTCGTAATATAGTTGAAGGTAAAACACAGGTTTGAGCCCAGTCGCCACACGTACCACTCTCGTAAAATACGAGACACATGCAATTAAGTGAACGTGGTGGAAAATCGTTATTACTGCTTCTCTCAGAAAGGAAATAGCAGGAGAAAACTGACAGCCGCATTCGATATTGTTGTTGAGTTTACCCCTCAAAAGCAACGAATGAGGTGTATGCTACAATAAATTTGCCCATAAGAAAAAAGTACATCATTGCGAGCTGCTTTCGTTGCTGAAAAATAATCCTTTTATTATTAGACATGAATAATCGCTGAAAGAGTCGAATTACCTACTTGCAGATGGACATGACTTGATTCAACTTGGTCTAGCCCAATTGCTCTGTATTTCATGGTATTTCACAGTACAAAGTATAATTTTGGTGTGATGATCCCGATCTGCTTATTCACAATGACGGTAGTTCCTTAGAATTATATAACAACTCAGTGATGTACTTGATCTTCCAGCTAGTCATTTAAGAGGTACAGCTCCGTACAAAAAATTTTTGAACCAAAATAACTCGAGTGTTTGCTTATTGTCTGTCTTCCCCTGTTGTGTATCCAGTGGCGAGGCGTGATTTTCAGAGTGAGGGAAGTTCCAAATAATAATTTTCATTAAAATTAGAGGGAATAAGGACTCAAAGAACTAAGAATAGTCTTCAGTGCTCTATTGTACAGTCACACGTAGGTCCAGTAGTGAGCTGTGACTTTCCAAGCGAGGGAAGCTCCAAATAATAAGACTACTAATCAGTGCTCTATTGTCACCCAATTAGGGAAGGGACGGACAGGCGACAGTTGGGAGGGACCCTAGGCACTGGGCCACGCCCACTCATCGATCTCTGTCACTAACTGAGGGAAATGTCAGTTGTCCCTCGAAGTTTCTCTCCCCTTCTCCTCTCCTATGGAACGTTCGGGTAATTTGCGGAAAACCAGAGACTTCTAGAATAGCAGGATATTCCTATAAAAGGGACTTCAATTAGGAGTGAGTCAGTCAGTGTTTGACGTGCTAGCGAAGGACGTGTTAATGAACGAGAAGACTGTGCGTGCATCGGAGTTTACGTAATCGCGAGTACAAGGAAATTGTAACGGACGAACTGGTGAATTGTAATTGTGTGCAGCACGTAATTCTGTGTAATTGGCAAGTGTTAAACTGTAAGTCGGTGGAAATAAAGAACATTTTTGAGTGGTGAAATTGGACTTTTCATTTCACGAACCCACAAAGTCACACTGGTGTCAGGAAGCGGGAAGATAACATCACCGAACATTACAACCATGGACGCGGCATTGGAGAAAATTTTGGAGAAGATGATGGAAATGAAGGCGGAACTGACAGAAATGAAGACGGCCAACGGCAACATCACCGAGAAGATGGAAGAAATTAAGAGCGAATTGACCACGGAAATGAGGGCAGCGAACGAGGTCCTCACCGCCAAATTTGGGGAACAGTTGGCCGGCATGAGGGATGACGTCACGAACCTGGGCAAGCGGATGGGTCAAGTAGACGACCGCCTTAATGATTTAGAGGAAAAAGCCGACACTAACGCCAAGACCCTGAACGCCGTGGTGGAAGACGTCGAAGACCTTGCTAACCGCGTTAACAACCTGGAGGGAAAGGCCGACAGCAGCGTCAAGTCCCTGAACGCCATGGTGGAGGACGTCGTCGGCAGGAAGCTGAAGGATTTGAAGGCCGACGCGCCGGGACGCGACACAACATCTGCGCGCGTCAAACCTCCCAAGTATGACGGCGCGTCAACGTTTGAGGTCTTCCGCCGCCAGTTCGACACAGTGGCCAGGCACAACAGATGGTCACCGGAGGAGGAGGCCACACAGTTAATAGCCAGCCTCCAGGGACGGGCCGCGGAAGTGCTAAACGCGGTGCAGACGATGGCGGCGCCCAAGGACATCTGGGAGGCCCTGGAGAATCGCTTCGGGAACCACCGCTTAGCCGCAGCATACCGAAGCCAGCTAAAGGCAAGGTCGCAGCAGCCGGGGGAGACGCTGCAGGAGTTCGCCATAGCCATCGAGCAGCTGGCTAGCAAGGCCTTGGTTGACCTGCCACTGGAGTTCGTATCCCGGGAAGCCGCCTACAATTTTGTCGACGGGGTACGGGACACGGAGATTCGTCAGCGCCTAATGCTCGGCGAATATAAAACCATACACGAGGCGCTGACAGCGGCATTAAGGATGGAGGCGGCCAAAGTAACATCTATTCCGACGTCGAGAACGAGGAGTGTCCGCTATGCCGGAGACAGGAGACCAGCTGAAGGATGCCGGCGAACACCTAGTGGCCTGTGTTGGGGGTGTGGACAGCCCGGACACCTACAGAGAGACTGCCCACGCCAGGAAGAGCAGCCGGAAAACGAGTAAGGGCCGTCGTGGAGAGGGGCACGTCGGCGCCATCACCACCATCCCCTCGAGTGACACTGCGCGCCGTCAGCCGGCGTATGGATGACAGCCTCATCGCGGACGGTTGGATAAGAGGAAAGCCGTGCCGCGTGCTGGTGGACACCGGGGCGGCCGTGACCATCATCAGACCTGACGTGGCGAAGGGTTTGCCGACAAGGAAGCCAAGCCGGCCATACCAGCTTGTCACGGCATCGGGTGACACATTTTCTGTGGAGAAGGAGGCCCTGCTGGAGCTGAACTTGGGACGGAGTGCCGTTCGTCTGTGGGTGTTCGTCGCGAAGGTGGCTGAGGAGGTGATCCTGGGACTGGATGCCCTCAGGAGCCATGAGGCGACGGTCGACGTCGGCAAGA
This sequence comes from Mantis religiosa, assembly GCA_030765055.1. Taxonomy (NCBI): domain Eukaryota; kingdom Metazoa; phylum Arthropoda; class Insecta; order Mantodea; family Mantidae; genus Mantis; species Mantis religiosa. The sequence continues at coordinate 1,210,887 of JAUKNK010000221.1, read as the reverse complement.
AGGTCCTGCGGCTTAACGGAGAAGAGGTTATACTCCGTCAACCCGAAGAGCGCCTTGGAATGTGCAGGGTCGTCTTGGACGAAGACGTGGTTGTTCCCGCGAGGAGCGAGGTGGTGGTGACGGCGCGACTTGAGGGCCAGAGAACCAGGAACATGATGCTGGACCAGAAGACGCCTGTACACGGACTGTGTGTAGCCAGGGCATTGCTGCCGTGCCGAGAGGAGGTGCCAGTGAGACTGCTAAATCCAACGGACACCGATCACGACGTCCAGGCCGGGACGGAGTTGGGAACGTGCGAGCCCGTAGTGAGCGTAACAGCAATCGACAAGACACAGGAGCCGGTGCTGAAGCAACACCTGGGGCCCCGGCTAGAAGGCTTACTGGAGAGGGCGGCCGACCACCTGACCACAGAACAGCTGGAGCAGGTTCGACAACTACTGGGGCGATACGAGCGCGTCTTCAGCCAAGGCGATAGTGACTACGGCCGCACGGACAGTGTGCTTCACCGCATCGACACCGGAGACGCCCGGCCTATTCGGCAACCACATAGACGCGTTCCGCTGGCGAAGCAAGGGGCGGTAGGAGACATGCTGGAGGACATGAGATCCAGGGGAGTGATTGAAGAGTCCGACAGCCCTTGGTGTTCCCCTGTAGTCTTGGTGACGAAGAAGAACGGCGAGCTGCGCTTCTGCGTAGACTACAGAAAGCTGAACGCTGTCACCCGGAAGGACTGCTTTCCCTTACCCCGGATTGACGACACCCTGGACACGCTAGCTGGTGCACAGTGGTTCTCGACCCTGGACCTGAAGTCGGGCTACTGGCAGGTAGCTCTAGACCCGAGAGACACGGAGAAGACCGCATTCTCGACGGGCCAAGGTCTTTGGCAGTTCACGGTTATGCCCTTTGGCCCCTGCAACGCACCAGCTACCTTCCAACGCCTCATGGAGTCAGTGATGAGAGGGCTGACTTACGATGCCTGCCTGCTATAACTGGACGATATCATCATCGTCGGGAAGACTTTTGAAGATCACCTCGAGAATCTGAGTAAGGTGCTACAGAGACTGCAGGCGACCAACTTGAAGCTGAACGCGAAGAAGTGCCAGCTCTTCCGCAAGAAAGTGAACTACTTAGGCCACATAGTCTCAGCAACCGGAGTGGCCACAGACCCGGAGAAGACACAGGCTGTGAGAGATTGGCCTCGCCCAAAGGATAGGAAAGAGTTGCGCAGTTTCCTGGGGCTGTGCAGTTATTACCGCCGCTTCATAAAGGGGTTCTCCAACATCGCAAAACCACTCACCCGCCTGACAGAGGAACACCGGCCTTATGTGTGGGCAGAGGACGCCGAGAACGCTTTCCAGCACCTAAAGGAGACCCTGTGCAGTGCTCCAATTTTGGGTTTCCCACAACCGGGTGGCGCCTTCATTGTGGACACCGACGCTAGCGACCATTGCATTGGAGGTGTCCTATCGCAGATCCAGGACGGCCATGAGCGGGTGATAGCCTACTACAGCAAGACGCTATCCAAGGCAGAGAAGAACTACTGCGTCACCCGACGAGAATTATTGGCGGTAGTAAAGACCTTGGAGCACTTCCACAAGTACCTGTACGGTCAGCCATTCCACCTGAGGACTAACCATTCCGCCCTAACCTATCTATTGAGCTTTAAGAACCTGGAAGGCCAGACAGCACGTTGGGTCCAGAGGCTGCAGGAGTACGACTTCACCTCGGAACATCGTAGAGGGAAGAGCCACGGTAACGCAGACGCCATGTCCCGAAGACCCTGTCCAGAAGAGTGCCGCCAGTGCACAAGAGTGGAAGAGAAGGAGCGTGCCGCAGCAGTCCGAGTAGTTGTGGCAGTGCCTGCGGACGGTTGGGATAGCGCAGGCCTGAGGAGGGAGCAGCTGGCGGACGCAGACTTGGGGCCACTCTTGAGGGAAGTGGAGGCAGGGACAAGACCAACCTGGGAGGATATCGCACCAAGGAGCGCCACCTACAAGTCGTACTGGGCCCAATGGGACTCGTTGAAGATCAGAGAGGGCGTGCTGTTCCGGGTATGGGAATCACCCGATGGGAAGACGCAGAGAGAGCAGTTGGTACTTCCCCGGAGTAAGGTCCCGGAAGTCCTGGAGGAAGTACACGGCGGAACTTCGGGAGGACACCTGGGAGCGAACCGAACGATTGACAAACTACGGCAGCGCTACTACTGGCTGAGGCTCCGAGCAGATGCTGAGAGATGGTGCCGTCAGTGCCACGTGTGCGCGGCGAGTCGCGGCCCCCAGTCTAGGAGCCGGGGTCGCATGCAGCAGTTCAACGTCGGAGTGCCATTCGAACGGCTCGCCGTTGACATTGCTGGACCGTTCCCAGTTTCCGACCGAGGCAACAAGTACCTAATGGTGGTCGTGGACTACTTCACCAAGTGGCCGGAGGTGTATGCCATTCCAAACCAAGAGGCAAAGATAATCACAGACTGCCTCGTGGAGCAAGTGTTCTGTCCATTTGGGGTGCCGTTAGAGCTACACAGTGACCAGGGTGCCAACTTTGAGTCCAACCTAATGAAGGAGGCATTACAAAGGCTTGGGGTGAACAAGACTCGCACTACGCCTCTACATCCCCAATCGGACGGCATGGTCGAAAGGTACATCAAGACCTTAGAGGAACACCTGAGGAAAGTCGTGGCCAGCCATCAGCGAGACTGGGACGTCAAGGTGCCACTGTTCTTGCTGGCCTATCGCTCGTCTACACACGACACAACTGGGATGACGCCAGCCAGCTTAATGTTCGGCCGAGAGTTACGCCTCCCTTGTGACCTGGCTTTTGGAAGCCCTCCGGAAGCGAAACAGCCAGCGACCGAGTATGTGGAGAACTTGGTGGACCATCTCCACAACATGCACGAGATGGCTCGCCAGAACATCCAGAAGGCGAGCGACCGCATGAAGACCAGGTATGACAGGCAAGCCAACAGCCAAGGGTTCCAGCAAGGTGACCTGGTCTGGTTGTACCGTCCTACCCGGACCAAGGGACGCTGCCCGAAGCTCCAGCAGCCATGGCAAGGACCGTACCGGGTTGTGAAGAGGATCAACGACGTGGTCTACCGCATCCAGAAGGTTCCCCGAGGAAAGATGTTGGTGGTACACCTGGATCGTCTTGCACGCTACGATGGTGCTGTTCGGGACGACCAGCTTTGAGGAGGGAGCAGTGTCACCCAATTAGGGAAGGGACGGACAGGCGACAGTTGGGAGGGACCCTAGGCACTGGGCCACGCCCACTCATCGGTCTCTGTCACTAACTGAGGGAAATGTCAGTTGTCCCTCGAAGTTTCTCTCCCCTTCTCCTCTCCTATGGAACGTTCGGGTAATTTGCGGAAAACCAGAGACTTCTAGAATAGCAGGATATTCCTATAAAAGGGACTTCAATTAGGAGTGAGTCAGTCAGTGTTTGACGTGCTAGCGAAGGACGTGTTAATGAACGAGAAGACTGTGCGTGCATCGGAGTTTACGTAATCGCGAGTACAAGGAAATTGTAACGGACGAACTGGTGAATTGTAATTGTGTGCAGCACGTAATTCTGTGTAATTGGCAAGTGTTAAACTGTAAGTCGGTGGAAATAAAGAACAGTTTTGAGTGGTGAAATTGGACTTTTCATTTCACGAACCCACAAAGTCACACTATTGTACAGTCACAAGTAGGTCCAGTAGCGAGGCGTGACTTTCAAAGCAAGGGAAGCTCCAAATAATAATTTTCATTAACATAAGAGGGAATAATGACTCAAAGAACTAAGGCTACTCTTTAGTACTCTTTCTATTATACAGTCACACGTAGGTCCAGTGTTGGAGTGGGACTTTCAAAGCCAGGGAAGCTTCAAATAATGTTCATTAACATAAGAGAGAATAATGACTCAAAGTACTAAGGCTACTCTTTGGTACACTTTCTATTGTACAGTCACACGTAGGTACAGTGTCGGGATGTAACTTTCAAAGTGAGGGAAGCTCCAAATAAAAATCTTCATTTAAGTAAGTTAATAATGGCTCAAAGAACCAAGGCTACTCTTCAGTACTCTTTCTATTGTACAGTCACACTTAGGCTCTGTTCACACTACAAGCCTCCCCTCTCCATTCAGACGTTCTAATTTGTCCTACAGCTGGCCCGCACCGCGTGAAAAGTTAGCCTAAAGTAGGCAATTCTCACACTTTTTCTAATAACTTAAAACTTCACAAGAATTTCCTATTTGTTCACCACTAAATACCAATCTACATAGAATACTATATCTATTGCTATTGAAATATACTTAATGGTACGTAGAAGCGCCTCATAAAACCAAAAATAAACTTTTCTTCATACACTACAGAAATTTCGCGTGTAAAAATTTATCAGTGCTTCCTAACTATCGAAGAGTCGTGATTTATTCCGGAAACCTACGAAGTATGGTATTCAAGGTTATGAATGCGTAAATACAGTAATGAATGAGCTCGCGGAACTGGTCACTCAATTCCAAACAACTGTCGAGTTGTCCGAGGCACCGCGGATGTTCACAAGTAAATTTTGAAAATGTATCTAGAGAAAATATATTGTTTGGCATGAATTATCTCTTTTTTAAATTGACATTTTGGGAAAGCGACGCCTCCAGCGCTTCGTTGCACTCTTCCCCATTGCATCAACCCATACTATGTTGGAGTGAAATGCGTTTATACAGCTTAGAGTTAACCAAACATTCCTCTTACAGGATAAGAGAAGCTTCGGAAAAGAATCTTTATTAACTCGACCGAGGTTCGAATTCGGGACATAAAATTTTTTGACGTAATTCAACGCTTCTAAAGTTATGATCTTCCTGCTCGTGCAACAGATATGTGGTCGATAATGTACACACTTTTCCGCCATATAATACAATTGTAACGTTGCTCTCAGAGGCATCATATGTTACAAGAGATAAGCCAGGGAGGCGCCTGTTCTTGCTCCAATTAGATTTGATTTACTGCAGTTTATGTTCCTTATCCCATTGCTACATTCTGCCTCACTTGGCCTTTGTTAAATCTTATGTAAAATGACAACAAAAAGCCTTCGTAAATTTTGACCAAATTTTTAAACAAGTTCCGCCTATCACGCTTAGTCTCGTATTTAAACGATACTAATCGAATATCTGATACGACATTTGTGCTGGGGGCTTCGAAGAGGAGAGAATGTGGTTAAGAGAAGACGCTGTGAATATGTCTGCCGGATAATTGGGATTAGTATCTGTATAAGAAGTAATTTGCATATCTTAATCAAGCTTCCGCGTGCTCAACAGATATCTACAGGTGACAGTCAAATGTTGTAAAACTGGTTGTCTAGGTGACGACCTTGAAATTCCGTTCTCTTTGTATGTCCAAGAGATAAAAAGTGAAGCTAAAAGGGAATATGGAAATACAGTAGACTTTAAGTGATAATCAAATGTTTTAAAACTGGTTGTCTAGATGACGTCTTTGAAAATGCGTTCTCTCTCATGTCCAAAAGAAAAAATGAATAACCAGAAGTTTAAGCATTTGAAAATTCAAACGAAAAACAAGAAACATCTCAGAGAAACGTTTAATGGCTATAAAAGAACTAAAATCAAAATATCTTCAAGACTATCAGAGAAAATCCAAAATATACAGCTTATATGTGAAGAATATATATTACACTTCTGGTATTTTGTGTGGAAATAAGAACAAGAAGGTATCTAGATAGTACGTTGAAATAGGAGGTCTTATATAATTCTTCGGCTTGACTCTTTGCTAGAAAGGAAGTGTATTCCCTTTAATAATACACGATTAATTAAAATTATTTTTATACAACAAATAAATAAATAAATAAATAAATAAAATCTGAAAATCTAATCCCGGTACCTAATTTCTTATACCGGGACATGATTTCCAAATTCTAATTTATTAACTACCACATAAATACAAAAATACAATTTAAACAATCATTTTTCAGATAATAAAATAAAAAAATTAAAAGAAAAAAAGAAAAAATTATAAACAAATACAAAAACTACCAATTTAAAAATTTACAATTTAACTAATAAAAATTTACTGGAATGCAGTATACAAGTAACTGGCAACCAGCTACAATTACAAAATAAAACTACAATACCGGAAACCGATACTTAATGTACTGGTAACCAGTACATTTAAAACTTATAACTGATAAAAAACCTTCTTAAAAACTTACAAAACATTTAACCAAAAACTTATATAAAAATAATTCATAAAATTTACATTACAACAATCACAAAATTTACAAATTTTTTACTCCAAATTCTTTAAACAAATTAAAATACATTATATCAATTTATACAAACAAAGAAATTCAATTATTATTTTTAATTCTACAACAATCAATATTTTTTTTTTCAAATCTACTTTATATCAAATAAAATATAAATTTCAAATTAAAAAAAAAATAACAATACAATTCAAACATATTAAACAAACAATAATTATACATTCAATAACTTTCATATATTTCAAAATTAAACCATTACAATAACCTTCAAACAACCAAACCAAACAATTCAATTTAATTTATTTATTTCATCTATTTATAATTTAATTTTTTTACCTTATTTAGACAAAAATATCAAATTAACATTATACCAAAACACACTTCAACTATTAAATCTCCTAAATCTTCAACATAATTATATATATATATATATATATATATATATATATATATATAAATTCCTATTCTATAATTTCTCAAAACACACTTTCTCAAAATTTAACAATCCTCATTTTACACCAAATTTAAATAAAATAACATCTCCATAATTTATCAAATCAACTCCTTAAATCCATTTTCCAAATATCCACTTATTAAAATAATTCATTCAAATCCTCCTTCATCTTTCACTCAAATTATCCATAATAATAATCCATAACTCAATTCACCAATATCCTTCACAACAAAACAACCATCCATAACAAAAACTTTACTCATCCATTACTACACCACATTATTACTTACAACACTTCTCTCATCATCTTACACCGGGGAAGGAAAATCCCTCCCTAAACTAAACCACAAATAAACTTCATCATTCACTTTAAACACCACGGGGAGGGGCAAAGCCCCTCCCCCAGAAATATATACTATTAACACTACTCATAATTATATTTAATTTGAGGGGAGGGGGTCCCTCCCCTAAAGATTTCACAGGATACTATATTACACTGAAACACTAAAAAAACTTTCATTTCTGCGATCACCTCCTCATTATACAGATTGTTGGACATTACTGGATCAGTTGCACCAACAACCTTGAAGCGGGTACCTGATTCGCCGACAGGAACTCTATGTGTCCTCCTCAGAACTGGTAGACATGGAAGGGGAATTGCGCCACCCTCATCCTCTCTGCATCATATTCGGATTCTGCTACGGCTCTAGTTCTCCTGTTGCCCCAATCTCGTCGACCAAGGGAAACACAATATCCTCTTCTTCTACTATTTATATTTTGCTAATCATTAATATCCATGCCTTCTTAAATAATAATATTTTCTTCATTACGTGGATTAATACGTCTTTGGGATCTTCTTAATTCAATTGGTGGTTGAATTTCTTGAACAGGTGTACATTTGGGTAGAATTGATTTCCATGCTAATTCGCTGATGGTATTTGCTAATTTGGCCAAGATATTATATAATTCTGGGATTCTTATTATGTTCCATAAATTAAATCCTCTTAATTTATTTCGTTCTTCAGTAATTAGATGGTCATACTTAACGCATTCAAATAAAACATGTTCTGGATTATCTACTTTACTACATATATTACAAATGGAACTATTTAACTTCTTCACTTTATACCAATATGTACCATAAGGTCCATGTCCAGTCAAAAAATGAATTAGACCTTTTGTGGGTTTTACGTGTTTCAATTTCAAGCGTTCGATTATAAATGGAAAGAATTCATGAGTTCTTCTACCTTCATTTATACTATCCCATTCATTCTGCCAATCCTTCAACAGATATTTCTTGATATCTTGTCTGGTATTACACACCTTTCCAACTATACTATTTACTTTATCAAAATTATTTTTCTTAAACCAGAACATTGCACCTCTCAATCTAATTAGAAGATCGATGGGCCATATTCCTGTCGTTACAAGGAGTGCTACTGTAGATGTCGTGCAAACAGCACCCGTATGGCGAAGCAGGATCTTCCTCTGTGTACTTCTTAATTTGTTTCTAATATTCAAATTATACAATTTTTGAGCCCAGGTTGCTGCGGCATATGTAACAATTGATCCAAAAATAGTATAATGATAGGTGATAATGTTATTTAAGGATATTTTATATTTTATATTGACAATTGTGGCTAATTTATTCATAACTTTTTCAGCCTTCATTCTAACATACTCTACATGATTTATAAAATTAAATTTTTCATCCAGCATAACACCTAGGTATTTTATTTCTCTACAACGTTTAATTTTTTCATTATTATACTTAATAATCGGATCTCGTTTTAATTTTCCTTTAAATAAAATATATGATGACTTTTGGGGAGCAATTTGCAGTTTAGTCTCATTACACCAGTTGGCTAATTTTGATGATATAAAATTTGCCTTAGTTTCTAGTTGTAATCTTGAGTCGCCTGCTATCAGAAAAATTACATCGTCCGCATATGCTATTATATTAACTACATTTTCATCATTCTCAAAATTTTCTAACAAGGTTTCCATCACAATGTCCCAAAACGTGGGGCCCAGAACAGATCCTTGTGGACAACCTTTACTGATACTTTTATAGATCTTCTGGTTGATGCCTTGAATATATACTTTCCTGTTATCACAATAACTCAAGAGTAATCTATATATGGGATATGGATAATTAAGCTTTCTTAGCCTTTCAAAGAAGAAAGGCCACCATAGATTGTCAAAGGCTCCTGAAATATCAACTGATAATCCAATTATATACTTATTTGTACAACGAGTCACGGAGTCCATGATATCAATGATAGCGTCCTCGGTAGATCTTCCTTTTCTAAAGCCATACTGCCTATTATTCATTCCTATCATAGTCCTATATTCTATTATCCTCTTATTAATTAGATGTTCAAAAATCTTGCCCATTGAGTTTAACAGGCAGATTGGTCTATATGACTTTGGTTTCATCGGATCTTTATCAGAACCTTTCTTTAGGACAATAACCCTAGCCTCTTTCCAACAATCTGGAAAATATCCTCTCCACAGACAATCGTTAAAAATGCTGGTAAGTTGTGGTATTAACGTATCATGGAGGGTCATTAAGACTTCATTCGGTATATTGTCCGGACCACAGGACTTCTTCTTCTTTAACTTTTTGAAGATTACTTTTACTTCTGATATATCAAAAGGATATGTTAAATTGAAATTATTATAATCAAATTTCATATTAAGTCGACATAATGTGTTTTGGATATTATCCGAGGATATATCGTCATCGGGCAATAGAGTATCCAAAAGTAATTTCGTGGTTTCCTCCCAATTTGAGGTCATACTACCGTCATGTTTTTCTAAAGTACTCAAAATTTCAGGTTTCTTAATCTTGTCCATAATGATTTTATAAGGAATTCCCCAAGTGTTATTATCTAAATGGGTTTCCACAAATATGATCCAGGATTTTTGTCGAGTGTCTAACAATAGTTGTTTAAATTTAAATTTGGCATTTCTATAGCGATTTAGGTTTGCTTGTCTATCTGATTCAATCACGGATCTTTGATAAATTTTTCTAAGTTTCCTCATTTTTCTCCTTGAAGTTTCCAAGGCATCATTCCAAATATTGTCTGAGAACTTCTTTACTCTCGAATAAGGTACTGATTGCTTAATAGCATAGTCAATATTATAAATCAGATTATTTAATTCAAAAACACCAAAACATCTATTTGAAGAATTAAAAATCTCCTTCACTTGGTTCCAATTAGCTTGGGAAAAATTTCTTCTTCCACTTTTATCTTGACAGGCAAATTGTGAATTAGTACTTATGGTATAGTAAAAATAGATCATTCTATGATCGCTGGAAGTCATATCATGTCCTACTTTCCATCCATAAATATTTTTTAAACTTTTACTACTGCAGAGTGTCAAATCGATGTTAGATGAAGCCCCTTGACGATTTTCAAATGTTGGTGGATTATTACCTTGATTTACTACATGCAAATTTAATTCTGAAATAGCATCTTCCATCTTCTCACCCCTTGCATCCCTATATTCATTATACCACCATAATGATTTCGCATTAGAATCCATAGTATGAATTATTTCATGATGCCGAAAATAATGTTGTATACTCCTAACTCTATTTATATATGGCTCTATTTCTTCACTCCATTGAAAATAATAATTGGCTAAAATAAATTTACCATTCTCATGTGAGATTTCCACACAGTTGGTATGCGAATCGGAAAATTGTGTAATGTTCACGACTTGGAGATTGGAATTAACAATAACAATTGCAGCCATGGGTTTAATATCTCCAATTATTACCCTAGCCATTGCAGGCAAATAAACTAATGTTCCATTTGCTGTATAGGGTTCTTGAATGCAAATAATATCGAGATTTAATTCCTTAATCAACTTTCTTATCTCTGCCATCACCAATTTGCTTCTTTGGGCATTAATTTGAGCAATTCTTAAATTTTTACAATAATTATAACAATCAGGATTCATGGCAATGAACAGATTTATTTAAATTGATCATATTTACTATGTGCTGCATACTGCCCTTCTGCTGATTGATAATATTCCTTAATCATATTTGTCATATTTTGTCCCACTAATCTGCTAGAGGATGAACTCTGAGGTAGACTATTCGAACTTCCAGACTGTGCTGATGTTTTCAAAGATTTACTTTGCTTTTTAGTGCTGACTGTTCTGGATGTAGATTTATTTTTATTATGGGATTCATAGGTAGCACCTTTAACAAGGGTTTTGAAAACATTGATACCATTGATACGTTGATTTTTATACAACAGGAAAATACACTCTGATTTACGTCATTCGGAAAGAATACTGTTGAACATCCTTCATTCCATATTAAAATTACTGGATATGTTATTGCTAGCCTTGAAGTATAAATGCAATCAGTGGCAAATAAATTAGATTCTTGCAAGACTGAAGAGATCGACATCTGTTCGAAGTTGAACTATAAATCGAGTAAATGAACCTTTAAAAAGAAACTGAAATCTTTAGAATAAAATTATTTTAAATAAATTTCAATATTATTCAGCACTAAAATTAAAAAAAAAAAAAAAAAAACATTTAAACGATTAAGAAATGAAAATATTGAATATTTTATCAGTAAGTGGTAAATTAGTATAGAGGGCGCTTCATGAAAGCAAATTAATGTACTGTTATTTATATCTGAGCTATGTTTAAGTTTTCAAGTCTCTAGCAGAACCTGAAACTGCAAAATGTATAGTGAACAAAGAGACTTTTTAAAGTAAATCTTAGTCTACTGTTATTTCTATGCTACATAGTTATTAAACTTTAAAGCTTCATTCAGAAAAAGGTATTTATTGTATCTTAGGTTATTGCTTACCCATGCCTAAACAATTAAAGAAATTAAAAAATGTAGGTATTGCATAATGCTTAACTGCTGTTCTCCTAGCATGCCAGTGAGTTAAATTACAAAGGCAGTATAGCTTCAGAGATTAGTTTACAGTCTGGATATTTGGTTTGAGTAGTTATAATAATAGTAATAATATTGCACATTTGGCAAAAGTTTACCTCTTCTCTAGGGATTTTTACTCTATGAACTAGTTCTTCCTACAGCTTAATCTTTCTCTCCATTTACAACAGCAGTCCCTTGTTCCATTAGAAAGTTAAAAGAGGGATAATACTGCATGTGTAAATATTTTTTTTCTCTATGAGATGGAAATAAATAAATAAATAAATAAATAAATAAATAAATAAATAAATAAATAAATAAATAAATAAATAAATAAATAAATAAATAAATAAATAAATAAATAAATAAATAAATAAATAAATAAATAAATAAATAAATAAATAAAATCTGAATACTCTACCCCGGCACCTAGACAACTATACCGGGGCATATATCCAAATTTTCTCTTTATTTTTCCATAAAATCCTTACAAATGTTATAATTATACAAATCTCTCAGAAAACTACTCTACAAAAATAAAATGAAATAAAATAACAGAAATAAACACATAAAAGCAAAAAACAAAAGAAAACAACTATAAAAATTACAAAATCCTTATTTCCTAAATCTATATCTAAATCTACTAATTCTGTATTGGTGGGATTCTGAAATCTCGCCATTGTTTGACAGCTGTTCTCTTTTTTTCCAGAATAATACAAAATCAAGGAACAGCTGAGTGTCAGGAACCTCATGGACCTCATCATACTCAAGAAACTCAAACCTACCCAGGCTATATTTCAGGAATATTTTAAATGTTCTAAATATGTTTAAATCATGAATATTTTCATACATTTCAGCTAAAAAAATTACAGAATAAATGTTAACTTATAAATTCAGTTGTTATTTTTTATTTGATTACAGCAAAAGACTAATAGGATTTCAAATACGATTGGTTGGTTGGATCTAATGTTAAATAGTCGGCAATGAAGCCATTCACTCTCTTTCCCTTCACTAATTTGATGTTATTTTGGAATGTTAACAAAAGGTTTTTTTATTTAACTATTTTATAACCGGTTAAAATTCGATACCAAAAGTGGTGGTTATATCACCCTAAGTACAGAAAGGTAGGAACAACAAAGAAAATGAAATGATAGGTCTCAAATACTCCAATACCATCAAGGTCAACTAATTCATGATCAGTCGCTGGACTTGTCTACTATTTGCAGAATGTTCTGCAAATAGCAGACAAATGCAACGACTGATCCTGAATTGTTTGAAAAACACTGCAATTGTATATTTTTGTAGAATCCGCAATATTTAAAGCTCTGTATAACTGGTTTGCCTGCCACCTGGGGACATAAATAGTCTTTATGTTTTTTAAATTCTGGTTTTTTAATTTTTAATAGTATTTTATATTATTAATTTCTCATGATGTTTGCATTATGTGTTCACAATACAAATGGTTATACTTTAAGCATATTGCAATGCACTATCCAGTTGACCTGTTCATTATGTTAGCAGCCTTGTACTTTCATTCATTGCAATTGCTATTTATACATCTCTTACATAAATAATCAATAATAGGGAAGGTTGGATACCAACCAAGCATATTTTAACTATATATATTCCTTGAACTCACTTTGTAAGCCTTTGCTTGTAATTCTGGAATCAATACAACTAAATTCCATTATTAATAATCATTTTATTGTTTTACAACTTTCATGACTGTCTAATAATAGGGCATGTCAAATATGTTACAAGTAACTTTATAAGGGATGTTCAAAAAGAAATGAGCCGGAGTCTGGTATGCGCAAACCGGTGATAGGAGGTAATATCGTGGCGTGTGTAACGAAGTATTGTTCCCACCAGAGCGTGGAAGTTCACAGCCCGTCGCTAGAGGGCACGCGTGCACGTCACGTGACTACAAAGCTAGCAGCAGCATGCATCAATCGTCCAACGCTGCCAGTCACATTCCAAACAGTGAAATGGAGGCGTCAAAATATTAGCAAAGAAGTGTTGTTCGTTTTCTCACAGCGAAAGGAGTAGGGGGAACAGACTTTCATCGATGAATGTCACAAGCGTACGGCGAACAATGCATGTCCCTTGCAAGGGTCAAGGCGTCGCACAACCACTTCAGGGGTGGATGGGTGTCGTTAGTCCATAATGCACGGTCTGGAGCACCACACTGCATTACCGATGACATCGTCCAGCTGGTTGATGCATTCATTACCCAGGACCGCCGAGTGACAGTGAAAGCCATAGCCGCAGTGGTCGGTTTGTTCGAAGTGTTCACACCATCATGAAGGAACGACTGCTCTTGCGCAAAGTGTATGCCCAATGGGTGTCCCACAGTCTTAAACCACATCAGGAAACATGTCGAATGGCCCGTTGTCTTTGTCATCTGCAGCGCTATGCTAGGGAAGGGAATGAATTCCTGGCACGAGTGGTTGCTGGAGATGAGTCATGGTGTCATCACTTCGAATCAGAATCAAAAAGACGAAGTCTCCAGTGGAAGCATTCAGGGCCGCAACCAAAACCACCACCACCACCACCACCACCACCACCACCACCACCACCACCACCACCACCACCACCACCACCACCACCACCACCACCACCACCACCACCACCACCACCACCACCACCACCACCACCACCACCACCACCACCACCACCACCACCACCACCACCACCACCACCACCACCACCACCACCACCACCACCACCACCACCACCACCACCACCACCACCACCACCACCACCACCACCACCACCACCACCACCACCACCACCACCACCAAAAAATCAAGGCCATCTCACAATTGCAGGAAAGGTTATGCTGACGTTCTTCTTTGACAAAGATAGCCCTCTTCTGGTATACTTCCTGCGACACGGGACAACGGTGAATGCCCAGCGTTACTCGCAATCCTTGACCAACCTTCGCCAAGCAGTCAAATAAAAAGCCCAGGTAGTCTCACCCGTGGTGTCATTTGGCTGCGTGACAGTGCAAAGCCACATACGGCCAATACAGTCTTGGCACTCCTGCGGAAATTGGGAGGTTCTCGGACACCCTCCATACAGTCCAGACCTCTCTCCCTGTGATTACGCCATTTTTGGTCCCCTTAAAAAGGCCCTGAGCGGCAAATGATTCACCTCGAACAACGACGACCAGCTGCACGTGCGGTACTGTCTCACGCCGCAGCCCCGGGACCTTTATGTGAGAACCATTCAGCGCCTTGTATCACAGTTGGACGAGTACCTCAAAAGCCAGTACTTCTAACATACAGGTACTGGTTTCCGTAATTATGTCTCCGGCTCGTTTATTTTTGAACGCACCTTTTATTTTACTATTGGACTTGCTATTTATAAAATAAAGCCACATGTTTCCTCAAATTTTCCATTCCAAAAGACTGATGTCACAAAGAAGTTACTTGAATTTTGAAAATGATTATTTTACATCACAGGAAGTCAGTCTAGCGTAATTATAGCATGGAATGTCACTTAAACACAATAATCTTTTCAGTTGCCCATCCAACACATTTGAAATTTTATACATTTTGTTAAATTCACTATTATTTTCCAATATTTCCTTACAATTTTTGCTGCAGGACCTGAAAGGATATTCAGTTTCTTTATTTCATTTTCCCCCATGACCTGAACTACTTGAATTCTTTCTCTCAAAGGCATTCCTACTGATTCAAGTTTCTTTATGGAATCACAGAGGATACACAGATTTGCAGAAATGTAGGCTAAGTCATTTCTTAATAGAATGTCACTTAAAGTTCTTGAAGACTCTTAATTTAACTGGCATCTTTACAATTGAGGCCCGCAGAATAATAATAATGGTATATCCCAACCGACATCGAATTTTGAGACAGAAGCATGGCCATGCACAGCTGCCATCTACCTTTCATGTGATGAAGTATCGAAAAATTGGGATATGCCAAAGCTTTAATTTTCCACCTTTAAAATTTGTAGTGAAAGGCATATCCCAATTACCAGTGCTTTGTTTGTGACAGCTTTATCTAGAATTCATGGTGTTGTAGTGAACATTAGTAAATCGCGCCATCTGCAGATGTTATTCCTTAATATCTCTAAAATAAAGGCAACTGAAAGGTAATAACTAGAAGAAAGTTTGCAGAAATAGTGGAAAATCGCTTATGAAACAAATAAACAGGGAAAACTTTATTGACATATAGAACGGTGACATTCCAAACTGTTTAGTTCTAAAAGAAGATGTCGATGGTGCTCCTTTGCTTCTACATAACGTTACATCCATTATTTTGGATCATGATAATGCTTAGACTGTTAAATTTGGGTAATGTTATTCTAACTCTGAAGTATATCATAAAGTTAATTTTATGGAAAGAGGTTAAATGTCCCAAGTTTCATGATTTAAGTTACAGCAGAAATACAGTGAACAGAGAAATATAAAGAAAGCTAAATACAATGACCTGACTAAATCATTGAAATATATGCCACCCTATATCATGATTTTTATATCAGTCTTCATCACGATGGTTTTGGTGACGAAACATGTTACAATTTGGAAATAGACCTGGAATTAGGTATTTAAAGATGCTAATTGAAGGAAAAGTCTATTTTACACCATTTTTTCTATTCTTTATATTTTCGTATTCTAATAAACAACACAAAGTCAAGAAAAGCCATCACAATGGTTCAAGAATTTGCACATAGACTTGAAATTCCCTAATTTAAACCCCCAAAGATATCAAGTCGTAATGTTAACTACTTCCATGTTTTGGGAAAAAAAAGGAAGAAAACAACTACTGAAGATGCCATTTATCTCAAAATCAAATTCGGTTAGGATATGCCATTATTAATCTAAGCGCCTCGTGCAAGTTCTGTTATGACAGCGGTAAAACCGTCCAAGTTTTCTGTGTAGCACGAGGGGTACTATTTATATTTTAATCTTGGCAACCCTGAGTGTTGTATGTGTCATCTGACTTTTCCAATGGAAAATTTGACATTGGGGACCGTAATCTTCTTTAGACATTTTATCAATACAGCCTCATTTGTTTTGTCTATGTTAACTTGAACGTTATGTCTCAACAAAAACATAGAATTGATACCGAAATTAAGGTTTGTCAGAAGTAAAGAATCATGATGGATGCCAAGTTAATGTTGGTTCTTTGTTACGACAGGGGCAAGGCCAGTTGAGTCCAGCAGTTTTGGGGAAAGTTTTTATAACAAAAGCAATGTAAGAAGCAGTGTCCTTAGCAGTTTTCTAAAGGGGCTCACTTGTCTTGTATGAATAGGAAATTCTTTGGATCATTTACAATGGCGACAAAACAGCCACAAAGGGACTTTGGTTGAAAATGAGTTTTCAGAGTGAAAGTGATACACCACGCGCAGCTGTGGTCATTCAAACAGTCTTCGGCGTGAGGTCGATGAGAGCAGTCTGAGGCGTGAGGGTGATTAGGGGCAGTCCTCTGGTTCGGTCTTAATATTTGTCGGTTCATACATATATATATATATATATATATATATATATGAGGAACGAATAAAGTTATCGAGTAATAAACATTCTGCCGTCAGTAACTCTAAACAGAGATTGGTAACCCTTGGTCGGCAACTTTCATTTCGATGTTTTAAAAGAAGAAGCAGTAAATAAATAAGTTGGAAACGGGCATTCCAGTGTTATTAAAACATCCTTCTCACACACACCCACGCATACCCTGAGAGAAACCTCATTGCTCGCCGACTTATTTGCTCGCCATTAAATTATTGCTTCAAATTAGCGTCCACAGTGTGGAATTGTGTGCACCCATAAACTATATAGTTACAAATTGGCTCCCAACGTGGGGCCCGATACGAGCAGGAGGTTTTACAGGAGCAGCAGATTCAACCCGTGTAGCAGATTCAACCTGAGGAGGAGGTTCAACTCGAGAAGGAGGTTCAACCCGACAACGAGGTTCAACAAGAGAAGGAGGTTCGAAACGAGGACGTTCGACAACAAGCGGATCTACAACGGTTCTACTGGAAGGAAGAGAGTCCGGCATCTTCAGCGACATCAGGAGCTAGTAAGAAACTCAAAGGTACAGAGTGTTACATTATCTAATAGATTATTGTGAATGTATTTGAGGAGTGGAAAACTGCTGAGTCAAAATTCTGTAGAAAGCATGGAAGTTCAGGCGGTTGATGACAGTAGCAGTAGGAAGGAAGTCGAAGTAGCAGAGTGTAATATAACTGTACCGAATAATGTAGCTAGGAATATGTTTGAGGTACTCAGAGGTATGTTGGAAAGTTTAACAAAAGACCATGAAAGTTTTAGAAAAGAGATGAAGGATAACAATCAAAGTTTAAGTAAAAGTTATAATAAAAAGATAGATATTAACAATCAAAGTTTAAAAAAGATAGAAGAAAAGTTAGAAAATAGTGTTCAGAAGTTCGAGGTAGGACAAATGGAACTAGGAAGGAAGTTAGAGAATAAACAACAGGCGTTAGAAAATGTCAGACAACAAGTTAGTCTGGAAATAGAGAATGTAAGGAAAGAAGCTGGTCAGATAGCAGATAATGTGAGGAAGGAAGTTAGTCAGGAGATAGAGAATTCTGAAAATAAAATTGTTAACTTAGTTAAGGAAAAATCAGATAATGAAAACAGAAAACTGAGGGAGGAAGTAGTACAGAAATTAGAAAAAGAGAGAGAAACAGCTAGAAAAGAATTAGAAGAAACTAGGAGTAGATTAGAAATATCAGAAAGGGAAAGTAGAAGACAGATGAGGAATTTGCAGGAAATTACTGATCAACTGAAAGAGGTAGCAGTAGAAATCAAAGGAGTAAAGGGAAACTTAGAAAAGTTAAGAATAAGTGGAAATGTTCCTATTTCTAGTTCTAGCAATGTAAGTGAGGTAAACGCACGAAACGAGGCGATGCCCAATGCTTCAGCTGACATTTCGTTGCTAAATATGGGTGCTAGCACCTCCAGTAATGACACCAGATACAATAATGGAGACAGAAATGGCGGTCCGAATATGACATGGCCGAACCATATTCTTAACGAAACTGTACCACCAATTTTTGAGAAAGAGGATTCTGATGATCCTAAAGTGTTTGTTACAGGATTACAGGAGTCTTTTGCGATAAAATGTATACCGGAGGAGTACAAAATGACCATAGTTAGAATATGTTTTCAAGGTAACGCTGCGAATTGGCTAGATTTGTCCATGGGAAATAGCAATGATTTCGGGACCTTTATTAATTTATTCCTGAACAGATATTGGGGAGCGAACAGACAGGCTAGTATAAGGCTCGAGATAGGCAACGGGAAATTTAACCCTAGAACCGAACAGTCAATGGTGAGCTATTTTATTAAAGTAGCTAGAAAATAAAAAATGCTAGATCCCCCTATCAGTGAGAAAGAACTGATAAACCTCATGACAACTCATTTTCCTGAGACTATTCAACATTATTTAATCATAGCCAAACCCAATAATGTTGCTGCCATGATCGATTTATTATTAGCCTTAGAAAGCAACAAGCCGAGAAACGATTCGGACAATAAAAATCAAGAGACAAGCGGAAGAGAAAGGTGGAGTAATTTCGGGCAAGGGGCACAGTCACATTATAATCGGAATGACGTAAGAAATAGATATCGAGGTCCAGTGCCGAGGGTTGAAGTGAACTCCTGGGAAGGTAGGAGTAGAAATAATTTTGACAGAGACAATAGAAATCGGAATGGGGAGAACCGTGAAAGGAATATTCAAGTAAACTACATGAATGCAGGCCGATTTGATAGGAACAGAAGGGGACAAGTATTTAGATTTAGAAGACATTCTAGTAATGAATATTGGAGGAATGACGATAGTTATGAGTTTAGGCCGAGGTCGCCGAGGCAGGGAGACAGGAATTGTCAGGGACAAAGAAGAAGAAGAAATTAGGGCAGATACCTTCTTTGTTGAATATATAAAAGTTGGAGCTATGGAGTTGGCAGAAATTAACGTTGAAGAATACAACATTGAAAATGACGTGAATGTGATGCCTGACGAAGATTTTAAATACGTTAATAATGTTTTAAGAAAATCCCAAGAGAATTCCTCCGTAAATTTGAGATACTCTCAAAGAAATAGGTACGGTAGTGTGGTAAACTATATAGATATAGAGGACTTATTAAGAGAAAAGACCAGTAAAGCAGCCGACTTAAATGAGGAGCAGAAGAAGGAATTATTTGACATTTTGGTCAGAAATAAAGAAGTTTTCTCTGAAAAACCTGGGAAATGTATCAGCTACACCTATTCATTTTAAATGACGCATATAAAATCTTTCACCCATAAAGCGAGACCAATTCCATGTGCGATCAGAGAGTAAGTTGATAAAGTAATTCAATCGATGCTAGAAAATGGTGTTGTTGAAATATCCAATTCAGAGTTTGCAAATCCACTGTGCATCGTAAATAAATCAGATGGAAAAATTAGAGTAACTTTGGATGCAAGAAAACTAAATGAGCACTGTAAACCTGACCGATTTAGACCAGAGAGTGTAGAAGTAACACTAAATAAACTAAAGAATGGAAAAATTTTCTCCACATTTGATTTGACGGCAACCTTTTGGCAGATACCGCTTCGAGAAGACTTAAGAAAATACACTGCATTTTTACACTCAGGGATTTTATACCAGTTCAAAGTTTGCGCATTTGGAATGCATACCAGTGGTAGTGCATTGCTCAGAGCTCTATATGGAATATTCGGAGAATCTATTAAGAAATTTGTAGCTCAATATATTGATGATTTTATATTATTTTCAATGAATGTGGATCACCATTTGCCACATCTCGATTACGTGCTGAGTAAATTAAGAGAAGGCAATATGATTAAACCGAGTAAAACAGCATTCTTCGTGAGACAGACGGAATTTTTAGGATACATAATATCGAATGAAGGAACCAGGCCAAATCCAAACAGAATACAAAGTATTAACAAAATACCGGCACCGAAAAATATAAAATAACTGAGAAGATTCTTCGGGATTCTAAATTATCAGTCTAGATTTATTATTGAGTTTGCAAACGTAGTCGCCCCATTAAGAGAACTTTTGAGGAAAGGAGTAGATTGGAGGTGGTCACCAGTGGAAGAAGAAGCGTTCTCAAGAGTGAAAAGATTATTTGCAGCTTCCATCTTGTTGGAGAAACCCAGAGAAAACCTCCCATATATTATTTTACTGATGCTTCAGGGCGCGGTTACGGTGCTGTCATAATTCAACAAGATGAAGAAGGGAAAGATCATCGTATTTCAGTTGCCTCAAGGGGAATTTCGAGAACAGAAGCACAGGCATGCACTACTGAAAAAGAAATACTGGCCGTTTATTTCGCGCTGGTCAAATTTAAAGAGTATATTTATAATAACTCAGTGATAGTGTACACTGATCACGTAAGCCTAAGATTTATGAACTCATGCAAGCCAACCAATACACGTATTTCCCGATACATCCACGAGATTACTTCCCACAATTTGGAAATAAGACACATTCCCGGAAGTCAAAATATTTTCAGTGACTTGTTATCTCGCATGGAGACAAATTATCCCATACCTGACACTATTAGAGAAAATAAACATGAGGTGACCATTTTATATCTTGAGACGAAAGAGGGAAAACAATTAGTTAAGAAATTTTTAAACTTGGAGCAATTACAGAGA
Source organism: Mantis religiosa (assembly GCA_030765055.1). Taxonomy (NCBI): domain Eukaryota; kingdom Metazoa; phylum Arthropoda; class Insecta; order Mantodea; family Mantidae; genus Mantis; species Mantis religiosa. The sequence goes on along the minus strand of JAUKNK010000221.1, from coordinate 1,189,629 downwards.
GAGGTTGACAGTATCAGAAAATTAAGAGAAAACGCTCAGCCAATAACGGAGAATTTGAAAGATACCATAGGCCTTCATGAAGGAAAAATATATAAGTATCACGGGAGAATTGAACAAAAGTGGAAGGTTATAATTCCGAAAACATTAGATGAACAACTCATCATGGCATATCACAAGTCATTGGCGCATACAGGTAGCGAGAAATTAAGTTTAGTGTTTGGCGAACATTTTTACATAAAGCATTTGGCGAGGAAAGTCAGAAAGGTGTGTTCTACTTGAGAGTTGTGTCAGAAGGCCAAACCTTTTAACATTAAATTCAATACAGAACCGCAGGCAATTATTAGACGAGAGCGAAATGTTACAGCAGATGCACATGGTGAGCTTCCCATGGGAAAATTCGATTGCAGGTATATCTTTGTTTTACAGGACGTTTTTAGTAAATTTGTTAAAATATATCCTGTAAGAAACATAAATAGAAAAACTTGCGTGGGAAAAATAGTTAACGATTATGTTCCAAAATATGGCAAAGTTGAGGCGATCCTAACTGATAATGCAACTGTGCAGCACAGTAAATGTTTTCAAGAGACGTTGAAAGAGAATAACATTGAATTGTACCACTGCTCGTCTTATTTTCCGTCGGGAAATCATACAGAACGTGTACTTAGAGACATTGGAATATATTTTCGGATATTAACACATAAAAACCACAAGGATTGGGTAAAATATTGTCCCGTGATTGAGAAAATTATTAATAATACAATAAACGTAACCACAGGATTCGAACCCGTTAGACTCGTGTTAGGCATTGAGCCGGAACAAATATTCAAAGATATAAAAGAAAATGTAGACACCAACAAAACCCAGTTAAGCAATGAAGAGAGGGCTAAAATTGCCAAGGAGAGAATTAAGCAAAAAGCAGAAAAAAGGAAATTAAAGAGAAAAGAAAGAAAGCATAAATGGGAGCCAAAGATTGGTGATTTAGTACTGGTAAAAAACCATAAATTATCAAGTGCACTAAAAGGTAGAAATAAAAGGAAGGAATTGTTATATAAGGGTCCTGCGGAAATTGTCGCGAAATTTGGATAACATACATTCGAATTAGCAGACGTTAAAAATAATAAACCCTTAGGTAGGTGGCATAAACAACTCCTTCGACCTTACAAGAAACCGTTAGATGCTCCTGATTCCTTAATAAGTTGTGGGTATAATTTGCTCAGAAAAGACGGATATGTCCGCATTTTAAAGAACTAAAGTACCATAACAAAATTGTAAAATTAGAAGAAAAACAAACTTGTAAATTGTATGGGTTAAGTATGAACAGTGTAGTGTAAAATGTATAAGGTTAAGTATAAACAGTGTAGTGACAGTGCAGTGAAACTTAGAACTAAACAAGTGAAAAAAAATTATTAATGAAAATCAGAAAAATGAAAGACTTTTGTAAAGAATATTTATATAGAATCCAGAAGAAGAATTCAGAAATGTTGTATACAACTATAATTTTATTAATGTACCATTGATTTAAACATGGGAGTATATTTATGAATTCTTTCAAGTGTAACAACAATATGAATTAATTTTAAGTAGATCAGATGGAAAAAAAATGTAGATTGAAACATTTTCTGAGTAATATTTAAAAGTTGAAAATTCAGATCAGAGTGTTGGTCAATCTTAAATAAACTATTGTTATGTAACCATGTGAATAATTTTTAGGAAATGTCATGTAAAAATTAATGTTGTGAAAAGAAATTGGAAAACGAATTGGAATTTGCTGACAAAGGTCTAATATTTTGCCTTCTATTCGGGCAAGATACACACACACACCCACACACACACACACACACACATATATATATATATATATATATATATATATAATTTCATTATGGGATAATAAAATAATATCTACGGGGGCATTTGATACCGAAATTAAGGTTTGCCAGAAGTAAAAAATCATAATGGATGTCAAAGGAATGTTGGTTCTTTTTTACGACAAGGGCAAGGCCAGTGAGTCCAGCAGTTTTGGGGAAAGTTCTTATAACAAAAGCAGTGTAAGAAGCAATGTCCTTAGCGGTTTTCTAAAGGGGCTCACTTGACTTGTATGAATAGGAAATTCTTTGGATCATTTACAATGGCGACAAAACAGCCACGAAGGGACTTTGGTTGAAAAGGAGTTTTCAGAGTGAAAGTGCTACACCACGCGCAGCTGTGGTCATTCAGTCTTCGGCGTGAGGTCGATGAGAGCAGTCTGAGGCGTGAGGGTGATTATGGGTAGTCCTCTGGTTCGGTCTTGAATATTTGTCGGTTCATATGTATATATGAGGGACGAATAAAGTTATCGAGTAATAAACATTCTGCCGTCAGTAACTCTAAACAGAGATTGGTAACCTTTGGTCGGCAACTTTCATTTCGATGTTTTAAAAGAAGAAGCAGTAAATAAATAAGTTGGAAACGGGCATTCCAGTGTTATTAAAACATCCTTCTCACACACACCCACGCATACCCTAAGAGAAACCTCATTGCTCGCCGACTTATTTGCTCGCCATTAAATTATTGCTTCAAATTGGCGTCCACAATGTGGAATTGTGTGCACCCATAAACATTATAGTTGCAGAATTAACTCGTGAAAATGTTCCTGCAATGATTTATTATAACCTTTGACGTGGGTACACAAGGGTACACCGATCAACTAACTTCCACATTTGGCGATGAAGATCCATCCTTTGCCACTTTGAAGCGCTGGTATAACGAATTTAATAGTGTCCGCCGTTCGCTCAATGATGAAGTCCGTGAAGCTCGTCCAAAATCAGTTGTTGTGTCAGAAAACATTGATGCTGCGCAGAAAACTAATAATGCGAGATCGCCATGCGATATATTGTAAGATTTAAGCAACCCTAGGCATTAGTTCCACCAGCATATATAAAATATTGCATGATTATTTAAGCGTGAAAATGGTTCGCTCTCGTTTAATCCCACATAATTTGACGCAATCACAAAATGATGCCGGTGTCAAATGGTGTACAAAACTCTTCAAGATATACAATGGCAGTGCCTCAAAAGACGTATGTAAGTTTGAAAAAGGTAATGAATCATGGATCTGTGCATATGAGCCAGAACGAAAACAGCAGTCGACAGTATGTGTCTTTCAAGGTGAAGCAAATCCAACAAAGGTTGTTTGCACTCGAAGCACTTGGGTGCAAATGGTCGCCTAATTTTTCAGCAAAACTGTCCATGTGGCAACAGTGCCTTTAGAAGAATGTAAAGCGGTCAATGCCTAATAGTACACAAACATTTGTTCGTGTCTTCGGTGAAGTTAGGAAAACCAAGAAAAACCGTAGAATCGTTATTCATCAAGACAATGATTAGACCTGGTAGACACATTATCTAACAATGGAGTATTTAACTGCTGAAGAAATCAAATTAATGGCTCATCCACCATACAGTCCTGATTTGGCATCCAATGACTTCAGTTTGTTCTCGGACATTAAGAATAAATTGTGTGGACAACGATTTGAGTCGGCACAAGAAATCGTCGGTGCCTTCAGAAAACATGTTTTGGAGGTGTTTCAAAAAGACTGGAATAATAATCTGACAAATGCATCAAACGGATGCAAAAGTGTATTGATCATAAAGGAGATTTTTAAAATAATAATGCAGTTTTCAATAAGAGATTACGTTGTTTTAATTATTAGGCTCAAAATATAAATAGTGCCTGTGGTATAAAACTTCGGGCAAACATGTTCCACTGCAAACGTATTACGTTCAACTTATAAATATGTAAATAGTAATTATTATCTTTATAATGATTAACTACATTACTTTCACCATTTCTCAATGCAATATTTGAAATACTGCTCGTTCCATAGTTAGGTTCGCTATGTGTGTAAAGCAAATTTCACAGATGAATTGGTCTCTCTGCCTAAGTCTACAATGTATGCCATATGGCCAGACATCCTTATCATCCTAAATTCTTTGTGCAATAACAAACACCTCACTTAGACGACCTGTTTTAAAACATTTGACCATCACTTAAAGTCCACTGAATTCCATATTCAAACGAGCCTTCATTTTTGTTTTAATCTCTTGTACATACAAAGAGAGCTTAATTGCAAAGACGTCACTTAGACGACCAGTTTTAAAATATTTGACTATCACTTAAAGTTCACTCTACTCCCATATTCACATGAGCTTTCAATTTTTTTTTATCTCTTCTACATACAAAGAGAGCGGAATTACAAAGACGTCACAAAAAACGACCAGTATTAAAACATTTGACTATCACTTAAAGTCCACTGTATTCCCATATTCACACGAGCCTTCATTTTTTTCATCTCTTGTACAAACAGAGAGAGCGGAATTACAAAGACGTCACTTAGACGACCAGTTTTAAAACATTTGACTATCACTTAAAGTCCACTGTATTCCCATATTCACATGAGCCTAGATTTTTGTTTTAATCTCTTGTACATACAAAGAGAGCGGAATTAAAAAGACGTCACTTAAACGACCTGTTTTAAACATTTGACTATCACTTAAAGTCCTCTGTATTCCCATATTCACATGAGCCTTCATTTTTTTTAATCTCTTGTACATACAAAGAGAGCGGAATTACAAAGACGTCACTAAGACGACCTCTTTTAAAAATTTGACTATCACCTAAAGTCCACTGTATTCCCATATTCACATGTGTCTTCAATTTTTTAAATCTCTTGTACAAACATAGAGAGCGGAATTACAAAGACGTCACTTAGACGACCAGTTTTAAAACATTTGACTGTCACTTAAGGTCCTCTGTATTCCCATATTCAAATGAGCCTTCATTTTTTTTAATCTCTTGTACAAACAGGGAGAGCGGAATTACAAAGACGTCACTTAGACGTCCAGTTTTAAAACATTTGACTATCAGTTAAATTGCACTGTATTCCCATATTCACAGGAGCCTTTATATTTCTTTAATCTCTTGTATATACAAAGAGAGCGGAATTACAAAGACGTCACTTAGACGACCTGGTTTGAAACATTTGACTATCACTTAAAGTCCACTGTATTCCCATTGTCACATGAGCCTTCATTTAATTTTATTTCCTTTTTAATCTCTTGGACATATAAGGAGAGCGGAATTACAAAGACGTCACTTAGACGACCAGGTTTGAAACATTTGAGTATCAATTAAGGCCCTCTGTATTCCCATATTCACATGAGGCTTCATTTCTTTTAACCTCTTGTACAAACATAGAGAGCAGAATTAAAAGGACGTCACATAGAGGACAAGTTTTAAGACATTTGACTATCACTTAAAATCCACTGTATTCCCATATTCACATGAGCCTTCATTTGTTTTAATCTCTTGCACCTACTAAGAGAGCGGAATTACAAAGACGTCACTTAGACGACCAGGTTTGAAACACTTGACTATCACTTAAAGTCCACTGTATTCCCATATTCACATGAGCCTTCATTTTTTAAATCTCTTGTACATACAAAGAGAGCGGAATTACATAGAAATCACTTTTACGACCAGTTTTAAAACATTTTACTATTACTTAAATTACACTGTATTCCTATATTCACATGTGGTTTCAGTTTTTTTAATCTCTTGTCAAACAAAGAAAGGGGAATTACACAGACCTTACTTACACGACCAGTGTTAAAATATATGACTGTCACTTAAAGTCCACTGTATTCCCATATTCACATGAGTCTTCATTTGTTTTATTCTCTTGAATATACTAAGAGAGCGGAATGGAAAAGACGTCACTTAGACCACCAGATTTAAAAAAATTGACCATCTCTCAAAGACCACTGTATTCCCATATTCACATGAGCCTTCATTTTTTTTAATCTCTTGTACAAACAAAGAGAGCAGTATTACAAAGAAATCACTTAGACGGACCAATTTAAAACATTTGACGGTCGCTTAAAGTCCACTGTATTTCCATATTCACATGAGCCTGCATTATTTTATTTTTTTAATCTCTTGTACATACAAAGAAACCGTAATTACAAACACGTCACCTAGACAACCAGTTTTAAAACATTTGACTATCACTTAAAGTCCACTGTATTCCCATATTCTCATGAGCCTTCGTTTGTTTTATTCTCTTGTATATACAAAGAGAGCTGAATTACAAAGACGTCACAAAAGACGACGAGTTTTAAAACATTTGACTATCACTTCAAGTCCACTCTATTCCCATAATCACATGAGCCTTCATTTTTTTAATCTCATGTACATACAAAGAGAGCGGAGTTAGAAAGACGTCACTTAGACGAACAGTTTTAAAACATTTGACTATCACTTAAGGTCCACTGTATTCCTATATTCACACGAGCCTTCATTTTTTAAATCTCTTGTACATACAAAGAGAACGGAATTACACAGACCTCACTTAGACGACCAGTTTTAAATCATTTTACTATTACTTAAATTACACTGTATTCCTATATTCACATGAGGCTTCATTTTTTTTAATCTCTTGTCAAACAAAGAAAGGGGAATTACACAGACCTTACTTACACGACCAGTGTTAAAACATATGACAATCACTTAAAGTCCACTGTATTTCCATATTCACATGGACCTTCATTTTATTTCTTTTTTAAATCTCTTTTTCATACAAAGAGAGCGGAGTTACAAATACGTTACTTACATGGCCAGTGGATAAACATATGACTATCACTTAAAGTCCACTGCATTCCCATATTCACATGAGCCTTCATTTTTTTTTTTAAACTCTTGTAGAAACAAAGAGAGCGGGATTACAAAGAAATCACTTAAACGGACAGTTTTAAAACATTTGACTATCGCTTAAGGTCCACTGTATTCCCATATTCACATGAGGCTTCATTTTCTTTAATCTCTTGTACAAACAAAGAAAGGGGAATTACATAGACCTTACTTACACGACCAGTGTTAAAACATATGACAATCACTTAAAGTCCACTGTATTTCCATATTCACATGAGCCTTCACTGCTTTATATTTTTAATCTCTTGTACATACAAAAAAGCGGAATTACAAAGAGGTCACTTAGACAACGAGTTTTAAAACATTTGACTATCACTTAAACTGCACTGTATTCCCATATTCACATGAGTCTTCATTTGTTTTATTCTCTTGAATATACTAAGAGAGCGGAAGGAAAAAGGCGTTACTTGGACCACCAGATTTAAAAAAGTTGACCATCACCCAAAGACCACTGCATTCCCTTATGCACATGGACCTTCATTTTATTTCTTTTTTAAATCTCTTTTTCATACAAAGAGAGCGGAGTTACAAATACGTTACTTACACGACCAGTGGATAAACATATGACTATCACTTAAAGTCCACTGTATTCCCATATTTACATGAGCCTTCATTTTTTTAAAACTCTTGTAGAAACAAAGAGTGCGGGATTACAAAGAAATCACTTAGTAAGGCCAGTTTTAAAACATTTGACTATCGCTTAAGGTCCACTGTATTCCCATATTCACATGGGCCTTCATTTTTTAAATCTCTTGTACATATAAAGAGAGCGGAATTACAAAGACGTTACAAAAGACGACCAGTTTTAAAACATTTGACTATCACTTAAAGTCCACTGTATTCCCATATTCCCAGGAGCATTCATTTCTTTCATCTCTTGTACAAACAGAGAGAGCGGAATTGAATAGACGTCAATTAGACGACCTGGTTTAAACATTTGACTATCACTTAAAGTCCACTGTATTCCTATATTCACATGAGCCTACATTTTTGTTTTAATCTCTTGTACATACAAAGAGAGCGGAATTGAAAAGACGTCAATTAGACGACCTGTTTTAAACATTTGACTATCACTTAAGGTCCACTGTATTCCTATATTCACATGAGCATACATTTTTGTTTTAATCTCTTGTACATACAAAGAGAGCGGAATTGAAAAGACGTCAATTAGACGACCTGTTTTAAACATTTGACTATCACTTAAAGTCCACTGTATTCCTATATTCACATGAGCCTACATTTTTGTTTTAATCTCTTGTACATACAAAGAGAGCGGAATTGAAAAGACGTCAATTAGACGACCTGTTTTAAACATTTGACTATCACTTAAAGTCCACTGTTTTGCCATATTCACATGAGCCTACATTTTTGTTTTAATCTCTTGTACATACAAAGAGAGCGGAATTGAAAAGACGTCAATTAGACGACCTGGTTTTAAACATTTGACTATCACTTAAAGTCCACTGTTTTGCCATATTCACATGAGCCTACATTTTTGTTTTAATCTCTTGTACCTACAAAGAGAGCGGAATTTCAAAGACGTCACTTAGACTATTAGATTTGAAGCGTTTGACTATCAATTAAAGTCCACTGTATTCCCATTGTCACATGAGTCTTCATTTGTTTTATTCTCTTGAATATACTAAGAGAGCGGAAGGAAAAAGGCGTTACTTGGGCCACCAGATTTAAAAAATTTGGCCATCACTCAAAGAACACTGTATTCCCTTATGCACATGGACCTTCATTTTATTTCTTTTTTAAATCTCTTTTTCATACAAAGAGAGCGGAGTTACAAATACGTTACTTACACGGCCAGTGGATAAACATATGACTATCACTTAAAGTCCACTGTATTCCCATATTTGCATGAGCCTTCATTTTTTTTTTTAAACTCTTGTAGAAACAAAGAGTGCGGGATTACAAAGAAATCACTTAGTACGGCCAGTTTTAAAACATTTGACTATCGCTTAAGGTCCACTGTATTCCCATATTCACATGAGCCTTCATTTTTTAAATCTCTTGTACATACAAAGAGAGCGGAATTACAAATACGTTACTTACACGGCCAGTGGATAAACATATGACAATCACTTAAAGTCCACTGCATTCCCATATTCACATGAGCCTTCATTTTTTTTAATCTCTTGTACAAACGAAGAGAGCGGGATTACAAAGAAATCACTTAGTACGGCCAGTTTTAAAACATTTGACTATCCCTTAGGGTGCACTGTTCCCATATTCACATGAGCCTTCATTTTTTAAATCTCTTGTACATATAAAGAGAGCGGAATTACAACGACGTTACAAAAGACGACCAGTTTTAAAACATTTGACTATCACTTAAAGTCCACTGTATTCCCATATTCCCAGGAGCATTCATTTCTTTCATCTCTTGTACAAACAGAGAGAGCGGAATTACAAAGACGTCACTTAGACGACCAGTTTTAAAACATTTGACTATCACTTAAGGTCCACTATTCCCATATTCACATGAGCCTTCATTTTTGTTTTAATCTCTTGTACATATCAAGAGAGGGGAATTACAAAGACGCCACTTAGACGACCAATTTTAAAACATTTGAGTATCACTTAAGGTCCACTATTCCCATATTCACATGAGCCTTCATTTTTTTATCACTTGTACATACAAAGAGAGCGGAATTGCAAAGACGTCACTTAGACGACCAGGTTTGAAACATTTGACTATCATTTAAAGTCCACTGTATTCCCATTGTCACATGAGCCTTCTTTTTTTATTTTATTTAATCACTTGTATATACAAAGAGAGCGGAATTACAAAGACGTCACTTAGACGACCAGGTTTGAAACATTTGACTATCACTTAAAGTCCACTGTATTCCGATATTCATATGAGCCTTCATTTTATTTTATTTCCTTTTTAATCTCTTGCACATACAAGGAGAGCGGAATTACAGAGACGTCACTTAGACGACCAGTTTTAAAACACTTGACTATCACTTAAAGTGCACTGTATTCCCATATTCACATGAGCCTTCGTTTGTTTTATTCTCTTGTATATACAAAGAGAGCGGAATTACAAAGACGTCACTCAGTCGACCAGTTTTAAAACATTTGACTATCACCTAAAGTCCACTGTATTCCCATATTCAAATGAGCCTTCATTTGCTTTAATCTTTTGGACATACAAAGTGAGCGGAATTACAAAGACGTCACTCAGTCGACCAGTTTTATAAAACATTTGACTTTCACTTAAAGTCCACTGTATTCCCATATTCACATGAGCCTTCATTTGTTTTAATCTCTTGTACATACAAAGAGAGCGGAATTACAAAGACGTCACTCAGTCGACCAGTTTTATAAAACATTTGACTTTCACTTAAAGTCCACTGTATTCCCATATTCACATGAGCCTTCATTTTTTTAATCCCCTGTACATATAAAGAGTCCGGAATTACAAAGACGGCACTTAGACGACCAGTTCTAAAACATTTGACTATTACTTAAATTCCACTTTATTCCCATATTCCCATGAGCCTTCCTTTTTTTAAATCTCTTGTACATGCAAAGAGAGTGGAATTACAAGAACGTCACTTGGACTACCAGCTATAAAACATTTGACTTTCACTTAAAGTCCACTGTATTCCCATTATCACATGAGCCTTCATTTGTTTTAATCTCTTGTACATACAAAGAGAGCGGAATTACAAAGACGTCACTCAGTCGACCAGTTTCAAAAGATTTCACTTTCACTTAAAGTCCACTGTATTCCCATATTCACATGAGCCTTCATTTTCGTTTTATATATTGTACATACTTAAGCAATATATAATGGCGAGCAAATAAGTTCTAGTTTGATGCTACTTTGAAGCTATTATAATGTGTGGCTCAGGGTAAAACAATGAGGTTTCTCACAGGGTATGCATGTGTGAGTTTGAGAAGTATATTTAATGACACTGGAATGTCCGTTTCCAACTTATTTATTCAATGCTTCTTTTTTAGAACATCGAAATGTAAGTTGCCGACCAAGGGTTACCAATCACTGTTTAGAGTTACTGACGGCAGAATGTTTATTACTCGATAAACTTTATTCGTTCCTCACGTATATATGAACCGACAAATATCCAAGACAAAACAAGAGGACTGCCCTAATAGGCTTCACGCCTCGGACTGCTCTAATCGGCCTCACGCCGAAGACTGTTCTGATCGGGTTCACGCCGAAGACTGTTCTGATGGCTTCCTAGCCACGAACTGCCCACAGCGGCTCCACGCCAAAGACTGTTATAATGACCAAAGCTGCGCGTGGGTGTATCACTTTCACTTACTGAAAGCCCTCTTCATTTAAGCAAAAATCTCTTTGTGGCTGTGTTGTCATGCCCTTCTGAATTATCTAAAGAAGTCTCTATTCATATAAGTCAAGTGAGCCCCTTTTGAAAACTTTTAAGGACACTGTTTCTTACATTGCTTTTGTTATAACAACTTTTACCCCAACTCAACTGGCCTTGCCCTTGTCGTAACAAAGAACCAACATTCCTTTGGCATCCATCATGATTCTTTACTTCTGGCAAACCTTAATTTCGGTATCAATACAAAGAGAGCTGAATTACAAAGACGTCACTTGGACGACCAGTTTTAAAACATTTGACTATCAGTTAAAGTCCACTGTATTCCCATATTCACATGAGCCTTCATTTTTTTAATCTCTTGTACAGAAGCGAGCATATGTTTTCCGATGAGCGCAAGACTGGTCTACGTGAGATAGGAGGGTTTCTTATCAATTACTCGCGCCAGGGTTTCCGTATACCTGACCAGCGAGTTCGGCGCACAGGTATTTAAGCCTCAATGGGAAATAAAAACAATTTTGCCACATGAAACGTAGGTGGTTTTATATAACTCTCTACCGTCAACCTTGTATATATCTGTCATCTTTATAACGTTTTCTCCTCTCTCTCTCGCACACCACACCTCGACCATTTTAGTCTCCCTTTCTTCTTTTGAAATACATTTCGTATACTCAAATTAGTAGTTTTATCTGGAAGGAAATACTTCTACTTTTCATGGGTTAGCCATACTATAATGTTAAACTGCGTGGTATTTAAAATTAATATATAAAACTGTTGTTTAATATTTATATCTTGTTCCGAAAACAAATATATTAATTACTTCTTTTTCACAGTTCTCAAGAACAGCTTATATGAATATACTATGACAAATAATATAGACACCAAATTGAAAGCTTAATATATACCTATATATACATATATGTATATGTGTATATATAAAGCTATATATGTATATATGTATACATAAAGCTTTTAATTTGGTAGATATATTATCTGTGGCTATATATTAGATTTTTAACGACCAACGAAATATATAAAATAACAATTTTGTTTGATAATGACAGTTCATATACAGAAGCACATTAGCGTCAACGGAATGTCAGAGGTTTCACGAAGGAGTTCTTTAAATGTCCGTAAAGCTGGTATGATGCATTTCAGTTTTAGCTACACGTAGAAACCATGAAACTACAACGGGCTTGAACTCGCAACCTTGGGATCAGAATGCCAGCATTTAATTCAATGTGATCAGCTTTTATAATGATGATGGTGATGGTGATGATGTTTTCTTTTTCTTTTTGTCATTTACGTCCTCCAACGTTCAGTCATACCGGACGATGAATGGAATAGGTGAAATGATGCTCAAATGAGCCCAGGATCCATAGAGCTTAGAGCTTCCCGACATTCGTCTTTTAGGATAAGAGAAAACCCCTGAAAAAACCGTATCCAGGTACCTCACCCTGATCGAATTAGGAACTCGTGACCTCTTGAAACGTAAGGCAGAGGCGCTACCACCACACTACCGAGGCGGGCGATGATGGTAATGATGATGATGATGACGATGATGATGACAAAGAAAACCTAAATGGTCAAATAAGAGTGTAACGCTAACCTAATATGCAGCTGTAACAGAATTAAATATTTAAAAAAGAAATAGTTTACGTATTTGAAGCATAGCAATTATAAGCATAGCATAGTTCAAAGCAATGTGCAGCAATTATCTGCTCTAGAGGCTGTGAACATTACGACATTTCAGGTAAACTATTTACATAAAGATCACGAAAAATCAACTGTCATGTCGACGCCGTTGCTGAAACCGGTCATTTTAATAAGTTAGTGTTAGCACTTTCTTCGTTGAAGTATTTTAGGGAAATAATGTAGGTTCTTTCTTCCAATGAACTTGTCTACATAGGCCATAGAACTCTCACTGTGGTTAAATTGACATGTGGTCGATGCACTCTGCGATTGGTAGTTACTTCCTCGGGATCAAAGTTTACATTTGCATTATATATATATATGAGCGGGAGGTTTGTATTTGATTTAAAAACGACAAAGAGTATCATTGTATCGTGCATTAGAGTGAATAAGATTAGAGAAGAAGGCCGTTAACCTCGGAAGTCACTCGGGGCCGTATTGTTGGCAAGTGGGAAGCAGGTCTTGCTACCACACAAATAGCTAATTCTGTGGGAGGAGGGCATGACTGCGTTCTTTACTGGATCCGCCGGCTCCAGGAAGAGGGACAAGAAAGATTAAAAACCCGACCTAAATCTGGAAGACCCAGGGTTACCTCTCCCGATATGGATGCAGCCATAGTGCAGAATTCCAGAGAGAATCCGTTCCATCCTTCCACGTCAATCGTAAGGCATATGGGATTTCAGATAACGCCTTTGACTGTTAGAAGGCGTCTTCATGCTGTCCTCTGTGCAACAGAGAAGAGGAAATGACTGAAGAACACGTTTTAGGGCCTGTATTACGATCTACGGTTACTAGCGAAAGTTTGCTAACTTTCAGTTATCAATAACTATTGGTTAGGTTCAGTGCCTAGTATTACGAACTCTATTTACCTGTAGGTTTATTACCCTATGTATTATGGTGGAATGTGAACGGTTGGCAATATTTTCCACTAGGATTTTACCTTGTTTGCAACGCTATCTTGTGTTTAGAATGTGAATTAGCCTGAATACAAAAAATATGTAGTAGCATCAGGCGTCTTGTTTTAACTTTTTACTAGCTGTTCTCTATATATTTTCGTGATATTTTCATTAATCGTTTATTCGTAATAAGGTCTAGCATAGTTCGTTTACAGTTTAGATTTTTCCATAGCGTTATATTATTTTTCATAGCGTTAGGTTAGTGTTATAGGTTATATACATTGGGTTCGGTTAGTTTTATTATAGATTAGGTGAGATATATGGAGAATATATTAAATGCCTTGTTAATTTATAAACACCAAGAGATTTGTAGTCAAAATATGTTAAAAAATAAGGTCACATAACTGTTATTAATTCTGATAATAGTATTGCACAAATATAATTTGGCTAAAATAATTTGGTTAGTAGTTTATCCTCATGAATAAATCACCTTTTCTTATATAAATTATCATTTCACTGAGGTATATGAAAATAGGGAAGGTCCACAAATTAGGAGTCATCCATGAATAAAGGCAAGATTATAAAATATGCATTCTGGGACTAGTAACTTGGTACCTGATTTTTTAAAAATAATTTATTTGGCTAGCTATGAAGCAATATCTATGGTTTTCTTTTAAGGAAACAGGTTGTAGCAAACTTACATTTCTTCTTGGCACTTCATAATCAAATGCCACATTTCAGCTACAGCATTGTGTCCTTGATTGAAAAACGTAATTTAACAAATAAATGGCTTCATTTAAATACCACAGGATACAAGATGGGCAGGTTTTAACATTTCTTTACGTGTGCAATTCGCATTCGTGTACTGCATTTGCACAATCTATAGTAGGTACGGCAAGAATCATAAGTAATGCTTTAACTTGTATTGAGACAGCGCACACACTGCATAAACCGCAATATAGTTAGCAAATGGTATTCAGTAAGGCACATTGAGGGACAAAACCATTATGGTATTGTACATGCAATTAGCTACATTACATGTGTGAACAACGTTTGCAATAACAGTTTGGATATCGATACAAATTGCATAACCTAAAAAATTTCTTTTATTCACTGCTTTACATCTTGTTACTTTCCTCTGGTAATGCTTTAAAGAAACGCAAATTAAAAATTGCACCCACTATTAGCAAAATCGAATTTTTACTACTTCAGCATGTTTCCGAACTTTTATACCTACCCACCTACACATATAGTATTGCGTGTACTTTCCGGTATAGGTTTAACATGCTTTGTTTATTACACCTATGTTCGTTAAAACATGTTGAAATATGGTCGCATAAAATATTGCATTGCTTGCAACAAGTCACTGACACCATGGGACACTAAAATTATCATTCCATAACCTATTACGTCAAGATACCTAATACTCATGTGGTTTATTTTATTTCATTTTCAACATGTCACATATATGTATATATGAAATTATCGTTCCACATTCTAATTCTTTTAGCTCTTCTTCTATTAAATAAATTCTGTGCCAACATTTCATCCTCAGAATTGCTGTCAACATTCAATCTGGCCTGGAGGTACGCCATTTTCTTTTTTGTGTGTGAAGGTAAACTCCAAGTTATGTCACTAACCGCTACTCGAGGTGAGGGTTAGTTTACCTCCAGAAATAACTCTCAGTTAGGCCTTAACCGAATGTCGTAATACCGACCACTACGTGTAACTCCAAGTTAACTGTTAACCACCACCTTAAGCGGAGATCATAATACAGGCCCTTAACCTGTGGAGCCCTACCTGCCGGACCCACTACACAGAAATATTGGAGAGCAAGAGAGCTAACGGCTTCATTGCCAAAGCCTAGCATTTGAAAACAACATTAGTAATACTGAAAAAGTGTATCAAAAGGTGGATTGGCACAAGCTTGAACTGTAGCAAAAACAATCATCATTTGACACCTATTGTAACCTGAACTTGAAATAAAGCTCTTAGCAATTTGAAAATATAAGCAACTAGAATTGACAGCATGACACTATATATATCAGTGAAAAGAGTACCCAAATGTTAAAATTATTTGTTAGCAGGAGACTCGTTTGTAAGTTCGAAAATGGTATTACATCATAACTATTTTAACCACAAGAGTATTAATTTTATTAACATATGTTCTTCATCGCAAAACCTAACAAATAGTAATTTAACATAGAAATGGAGTATACTGGTCCCCAGTTTGTCCACTATATATTCTAAAAATGAACTACACTCATCTTCAAGCCCACCTTGGTAGCGTGGTGGTAGCATGTCTGCCTCACGTTCAAGAGGTCCCGAGTTCGAATCTCGGTCAGGGTGAGTTACCTGCATAAGGTTTTTCCGGGGTTTTCCCTTATCCTGTAAGACGAATGTCGGGTAACTCCATGGTCCCCGGACTCATTTGATCATCATTTCATGCATTCCATTCATCGTCCGATATGACTTTACGTTGGAAGACGTAAATTACAAAAAAAAAACCTCATCTTCAAAACTGTACATCAGTTCACAATATACACAACGATTATGAAAAATATTGGAGTGCAAGAAGATTAATGATTTCATTGCCAACCATTGGGTGTTAGAAAACAACATGCCTACATCACATATGTGACAACATGAAATGACTTCTTACCTCAATTTCTATTACTGGAACCACATCACTGGAGGTTTCCAAACTTTGTGTAAGCTCTGTAACATGTTGCAGAAAAACAAATGTCCTTGTAATAACTATTCACATATATGTGTACGTGTAAGATTTGAAACTCTAGCAGTGAACGTTACTATAACATGTAGACATATATCTGCTTCATTTCATTGCAATTGGTTAGCTCATTACTGTTGATTATGGAAAGACAAAGCTTTCCTAATTGCACAAGCACCAGGACCCAGTTCAGCAGTAGCCCAAAATGTATTCTCTTTGGTATCCCAATGTGAGATCAATGTAATATCCTATGTAAATATTAATAGTTCTTACAAATGGAGCAATAAATAAGTATACCACTACAAAAATAATTGTTGGACTAATAAATGCATCACATAGCATTATGACTAATGCAAATGGTATCTACTGTCTGTCCACCATAAGAAAGCAAGGCAGAAGAATGTGTAATGTAATTATTTTTCAGTATTTATGCTCGCCTTCTAGATATGATAAAGATACTAGGTTTATGAAAATACACAATGTTGTCACATAACTCACCCATACATAATACCTATCTATCACTGCAGTTATTGAAACAAGCACTATATCTAACAGCATGGGTGACTCATATATACTCGCATACACTCATTTCGTAGTAAACAGATCCGCTAACAGAGCAGATAAACTGTTTAAGCCCCTCTCGCTCTTCAGGCCTAGCTTGTCTTCTTGTGGTGGGTAGACAGTACAAGAGCAGTTATTTTTATCCACTGCCAAGAAAGAATAAACTATAACACACATTTTAATTATTTTGCAGTATTTTTCATCAAATTATGCACATATTTCAATTTCAAGACCTTAAAATATAACTGCCCTTTTAGTCCATTTCATGCAGTTTTATTTTGATAGTGCAAATGTTATTAAAATGATGCGTTACTAATCCATTGCAAATAAACTCCATGAAGGTGTTTTTACCAGCACAATAAGCCATGACACCATTGAATTTTCTAGTTATAAGACACTCATATTAATTAAGATTATTACATACCATCTGCTCTTGCTGCCTGCTGGTATGTGGCATCACTATCGAATGAGTTCTCTAGGGGTGTTGCAGTTGATGCAAGCATCTCTTTTAATTTGGAATATACAATCATTTTTCATCCTCCTGTTTTGTACACCTCCAATTTCTCATCTGCAATGTCTTTTCTAGCTTTTCTCTTTAAATTATCGTAGCACATTCTTAATTTTGATGCACCCTTTTTGTATTAAGACGAAAGCTGCAAAGCATGTCCCTCAGTATAATAATGGATATAAGTTACACATTGTTGTTGAGAAGATGAAGTTGATAACCTTTTCTTCCGGTTTCGCAAGAGCAAGTTTGCTTTGCATAAATAATCACAAATCCTTAAGTTACAAATTAAATATTATTTTTTTACTAACTGTATCAATTGCCACAATGTATCAGCGTAGTCGGTGCGCTAGAATTTTATTCCACAAGATTCTTTGTACACGCAATATTTAGGTATTACTTTACTAACTCTTGATAAATAATTGTAACTTTAACCAGAGGTTAGTTGCCGAGAATCATCTTCTAAAACAACAGACTATCAAAATACTTCAGCCAAAATCATACTTTTGGAATAAGGTAACATTTTTCGCTTACCTGGACTACTGTTAAATTGTACGGCCAGCTGCTCCCACGTGGCCTCCTTCTGTTTTATTGTAACTCCATCAGTTATTTTAATTTCTATAACTTCTTTATAGTGAGAGGCCAAGTCTAACAAAATATCTACTTCGAAAGTAGAAAAGTTTGGAGTCCTCTTGCTCTTGGTTTACATTATAGTTATATTCTGCTATAGCTGTTTAAACACGTGCTTCTGCTTGGACAAATGCTAAGCGAAAAACAAACGACAAATGACGAACACGAAGCGAGGAACTTCCGGGTGTGTTCGGTAGCTTTCTTAACAGTTACATTTGAAGCGAGCGGTGCGCTCTACGGCACCAAGCGCCTGCCAGATAATCACTGTCAACTAACTGGCGATTGGTAATGGTGCACCAGGATATAGGCTTTACCGCGATCAACCTTTAACTGCGTTTAGGCAAACGTCTCTTGTGGGTTTGCTTAACGAGTGTTACGAGCAATAACATCTCCCTGGTAGCTCAGTAATTAAATCAGTTACACTTTCAAAATACCTATTTATTACAACAAATAACTGCATTACAAAACAGTTGCTTCTATACACCGTCCATGATGCCTCGCAAGCTTCTATCGGCAGAGTGTGCCAACATGCAAAAGAAAGTTACAAAAAATATCGATACTGCTCATCAGAGCTGCCACCACTGTTCCTGGTGGCCTCAACATGCCGCCCGCCTAATTTGTGGTACAAATTACTAAGCAAACAACATGCACCTGTATTTTCACAGTTGTTCAGGGAACAATGCAATCTTGCTAATTGGTCTTTTGTAGGACCCTCTTCTGGTCCTCACTGTCACTACACGTACTCGTCCATCCGCTCCAGGATGGGTAGTCTCGATTACACCAGTTGGCCAAATAAGAGGAGGGACACCGTCCTCCTTCAGAAGAACCAGCTGTCCAACCTGTAAATTAGACTGATCACGGAGCCACTTGGAGCGCTGCTGGAGTTGACTGAGGTAATCTGTGGACCATCGCCTCCATATCTGCTCACGACATCGCTGAACCAGTTGCCATCGGGATAGCCTTGAAGACGGTCCTGAAATACAGACTGGTTCGGGAAGGGATATTAATGGTTCACCAACTAGGAAGTGTCCAGGAGTAAGGAACGCATATTCATCTGGAGTGTTAGGTATCGGTGTGATCGGCCTTGAATTTAGGCATGCCTCTATCTGAGTTAACAGAGTTGTCATCTTTTCAAATGTTAACACGGTGTGGATGTGCGGTTTGTCAATTTGAAGCAGGTGGAGATGGTTTTTAAAGGTGTAAATATTATTATGATTTATATATTATATTTTTAAAGTTTTAAGTAGGTGAGATGGATTTTGTTTTCAGAGGTAATGTGTTGTTAGAATGAAATGATTTATTTAATTTCGGAATGGTTGTGTGTTAATTATGGTTTGGAATTTGTTTTATATTTATATTTTGATTAAATTTATTAAGAAATATTAATATTTTTGAATATTTAAAATATGTATTAATATGAGTATAAATGTTATAGTTGGAAAGTGCAATTATTATAAATGTTAAGCGTTCTTTTAAATGTGAGTAATTGAAAAATGGTGCATGAAGTAGTCTATAATTAATATAATATGAATTTTTGAGCGTTTATTTGATAAACGATGTTAATAAGACTGTTTAGATATATATTCTTTGTATTATTATAATGTTTTTATTTGTTTATATGTAATCTAAGGTGTTTTAAGAAGTTTTAACATTTCTAAGAATTTATTTTGTTTTTAACGTAAAAGGAGTGTTTAAAATTTTTGAAATGTTTGAAATTTAAAAATTTAAAATTTTTTATTCATATGTTTTTGGTTAATTCTTTTCTTAAAAAAAGGCTTTCTTTATGAATTTATTCACTTTATTTATTTTATTAACTTTAAAAAATTTTAAAATCTTTGGTACAACTTCAGTTCCTCAAAATAAATGTAGTACTAAAAATTTGCTGCATTTCTCTAAAAAAGATAAAATTCCTAATAATAAAATATGTGCTACTTTTCAATTTAATTGTTTCGATTGTGATAAGTTTTATATTGGAAAGACAAACTGTGATTTGGAAACCAGAATGATTAGAGCATTTTTGTAACATTAAGTACAAACAAACTGATAAATCGGCCATAGCAGATCATTTTTGGTCATTTAACCATTAAATAATTCCAGAAGTTAAACTATTAAAACATTAAATGGTCCGATAGATTTAATGGTTTGGGAAAAGGTGTTTATTTTAAAAAATAAAAATCGGGTAACTAATTTTGTAATACGGCAGACAATTCTGTTTTTAAATTTGTTTTATTTTTCAGGTTTTGGTATTACTGATAAGAAAACAGTGGTATCTAGCGACTATAACGTTGACAACGAGGTTGTTGAAGGCTCTGGCTGCGAATGTGGATAAAATGTTCACGAAATCGCGATCCTAATCAATTTATAAGAAAAAAGTCCAACATTTCTTATAAGTGAGGTTTTTATTTTTTTTTAGTTTTTTATTTTCCTTGTTCCTTTAGCTACTATGGTCATATCGGCGGCCGTTCTCCTTTGGAACATACTGAAGGTGTTAACTTGTTATCTTTGGTTTTTAATCATTAGATCACGCACACATTCACACTCTTATTCATACTTCCAGACTCTGGGGAAGATGGAGAATTATGTTGGTCGGAGAAAAATCCCTACCCCCACTGCCGGGAATCGAACCCGGGACTGCTAGCGCTGCAGGCAGATGCTCTATCGACTGAGCTACGGGGCCAGTCAAGTGAAGTTTTTATGTTACATAATTATTATATTTGTATATATTTTGCTTCACTGTGAGTAGCTTCATACCTTACGTATTTATCTTGAAACAGTTCATAAAATTGAATTTGAATGTCAGTGATGATGATGTTGATGATGATGATGATGATGATGATGATGATGATGATGATGATGATGATGATAAGGGCGCTGAACTGCAGGGGCTATCAGCGCCCTTTAAAAATTAGTCATGGCAAAAGCCAGATACAAATGTTTCTAAAATTGTGTAAGAACTTTGCAAAACAATACATGCACATAACAAACTACAAAAAAAATATAACTCTAATCTGCCAAAAATGCTTTTCTTTAAATCCTAAACTCTAACCTAGAAAAGAATCTAAATACCTAGTCTACTACTATGTTAGCATCCGCTAGCATTTCTGCAAAGCTGGCCGTGAATGTATGTAAACACCATAAAGAAATTAAGGAATATCCTAGAATATTACTAAAACAATTATAAATAATGCATAAAGTAAATTTTATATTGGCTACATATGTAACCCACACGACTACTCGAGGACTAATGACGTCGCAATATGTCAACATGTGATACCAGTTCTGTAGATAACGATCCTATAATGCTTTATGTTACCTTGCTGGAATCTGAATTTTAACGTGTTGCTTATGCTTTCATATTTGTTTCAGGGACTAAGGTACCACAGAACCTCGCAGTGAAAGTGCAGTCCAACTTGAGCATCACCACTGTAATTGTATTAGTTGCGCAATGTCTTGTACGTTTTCTGTTCTGAGCTTTAATGTTTACTACATAGAATAACTGTTATTTAATCTGTTGAGTTATTTTATTAGTAAAAAGTTATTAATAAAGTATATTGAGGCCATGATACCAAACAGAGCAATCGCTTATCTTTTGCAGTATTAAGATATTGTTATCACTGGATTATGCCACTACCCCTCTAATGAAATTTAATACTTGTTTAATTGATATAAATAATCATTTCTTCACACTAGCCATCAATTAACTAAATAAGAGTTAGTTGATGAATCCTGGGAATGAAGTTCTTACGATAAGAAGTCGCCACAAACCGTGTATCTCGGATGCGAGAGCCCCTAGTGGTTTACCGGGGAAATATACGAGTAAAATGGAGAATTTAATGTCAGGACGGCAAGTTGGCCATGGTAGCTTAAAGGCTTAGAGCGACTGGACGGAAACCAGGAGATCCGTGGTTCAAATCCCGGCCGTGGCATTGACTGTTTCAGTTGACTCTATTAATACTTGTTTGTTTATAACCCAACAAAATCGCATCATTTCACTGTATGAAATTCAATGTTGGTTTCAAACAGGATAATACCAACTGTTGAATTCAAGCAGGGAAGTCTCCATAACTATATTACGTGTAACGAGAGAAAAACGTACCATAAACAAAACACCGGTTGGTATCACTCCTTGTCCACGTGCGTCCGGAATAACACTATTGTCACCGTTTCGTTAAGCATAATATTATGTATTAATAATATGAAAAGGCATTTTCAACGCAAAGAACACGTTTTGGGTCGATAGAGTCGACATGGTGGCTCGATGGGTAAGAGCGACTGGACGGAAACCAGGAGATCAGTGGTTGAAATCCTGACCATGGTATTGAATTTTTCATGTCGACTCTTATCGATTCAAAACCTTAGCATATATACAGCTAGTGTGAGAAAATGATTATTCCATCAGTTAACTTAAACAAAGAGCACTTATTTATTCAAGCCAATCGCTTGATCGCTTCGTTAAGTATAATATTAATATAATTGTTCGACACTAAAGGCACATTTTTCGAGCTAAGTATCATGTAGCATACTGTTAATATCCATGAAAATTAACTGCGTCAATTTCATTCCTATAATCTGAGCTGGAAATTGGTTCGATACCCTCCAAGTCCGACGTTTACATGTCGCTCGATACATTCAAGTTACAATGATGAGGTGGCAGTCTGAGTACAGTGTGACCCGCATGTTTTGCCATGTCGTCAATTACGTGTTTTTCGGACTGTTTAGCACGAGATTTGACCATAGCCAGCAATTCCGAAATAACATGACCCTTGTGGATAACTATATTTTTACTCTGCAGCCATATTACGATGTCTTTATTTCTTCCAAGAATTGTTTGGTATGCGTTCTAACCTCACACTGTGGTAGGCAGCGTTGTCCATCACAATAACGCTATTCAGTTGTAATTTGGGGAAAATCTTATTAAACATAATTTGAAAACGTCTCCACTCATTTCTTCAGTGATCTGACACGTGGTCTCTTCTTGACAGGAGTTCAAACTTCACCAAATGTGGCTTTTGCCTTCCGTGCACTAAACATGCTTGAAACCGACACACCGCTAAACTCAGATGTTAACTTCACCACTTCATCGATAGCAAGTTCTGGAAAATGTTCACTGAACTTGTTAAATACGTTCAATATTATTATATTTCCACCACTTCGTAAAGGCTTTCCGCGCGCATGTTTAAAAGTACTCGCCAGTTCTGCCATGATTCACAACTGGATACGCCTGTCAGCTTCGATATGCGCGCGCTGTATCATTTACTTTAATTACAAACTATCTATTAGTATATGTTTTTATAGTTGAAATATGCTTAGTACGCACTTGGTGTGTGCTATAGCAAAACGAACTCAAGACTCCACACCTCAGTAGCTATACTTTTTCAAGGGACTATTTACACGGCGAAAGCATCATGGAAATTATGAAGAAGGAGCGCTACGATCAACAGTCACGTGGTTTTGTTTACATCTACTTTATTCTCCCGCTGCAAGCAGTATACCTATAGGCTGCTTCCATTCTGGTCACGTGAGTGGCTGCAATGGTGGAAATAATAGTGTGCATCCTGCTCAAGTAGGCTGCATTATAAAACTAATAGTTATCTTAGAGATATTTTCAGTTTTCTGAACTGCGTATGTTATAAATACAAGTTTTTTTGTTATACATCGATCAGCAAATATGCTTTACAGATGTTTGTTATTGATACACTTCGTAACAGTTCACATAACAATTGAGGTAGCTATGAACGACTCCTCTAGCTAAATATGACCGGATCACTATAACACAAATTGAGGACTAAGTTTGATAGGTACTATCACTCGTCTGGGTCATCTGTACTGGAGAGGTCGCTCAGGAGGAGATCTTGTGGCAGTCTGCGCTTGAGGCGAGTTGGTTGGCGAGTGTGAGCGCCGAGATTGTACGTAACAGCTCCAGGGACCTCTTTGGGATTGTAAAAGAAAGGTCGTGCCAGCCGGCAGATGTACTGGTGAACTGGTAGAAGACCAAACTCCTGATGAAGTTGTTGGTTTCTGATGAATCATGGAGCATTTATAGCTGTACGGAGCACCCTGTTTGGTAATACCTGCAGTCGGAGGAGATTAGTCTTGGTGGTGACACCCCAGACTGGAGCTGCATAGGTAAAAATGGGACGGACTAGAGGTGTGTAAAGAAGAAGAGGGGATTTGTAACCAAGTGAGGTGCGCCTGTTGAGTACAGGGTACAGTTTTGAGAGCCGTGCAGACGCAAGTGTAATAGGCCGACAGATGTGAGCGTTCCAAGTTAGTCGAGTGTCCAGTAGCAGCCCAAGATACTTCACTGGCACACTGGTTGGTAACCATGAGAGTTGTTCCCCAAGAAACTGTAGTGAAGGAGTGCTAGTGTAGGTTTCTTCTAATTGATCTGTGATAGGTTCAATATCCCAAAATGGCACACCCGTCACTCCCACAAAAGCTATAGTATCTTCAGACAAACACTGCGATTTGTATCACTCCACCAACAAACATATAGGTGAAGTTCCCTGTAGTCACATGACTCCTATCTTAAATGCCATGGCTTTAACTGCAGCAGTGCAGCGTTAGAAAACACACGGCTTGTGTTTACTAAATAATCTGTCAGGTAATTAAATAAACTGCTAAAGAAAACTTATGAAATGTAATTTTGTGAGTAAGAAATGACGTTAATCTGAGTCGTGAGATAGAGGCGAGACACCCAGCTCAGAATCAGACATAGTCGTATTCTTTGAGTCCAGGTTTATTACCAGCCTGTCCACCCCCTGGTTGTACATGCCATCTACCTGCTGTAACCTTAGACATTGCCTTCTCTGCCAACTGGTGTTCTTATTTTAACTTAAATGTCCTAATACTTCTCGCCACGTTACCTTTTACATAGCCCTATACATTTTCTCTAAGTTGCTGTGCTATGGTGGCAGTGCTAGCAAGCTATGGGCAGCTTCACTTGCTAGATCATGTATAGTCGTGCTGGTTGAGCCGTTACCCTTGCTTTATCTTTGTTAACAGAAACCTCTCAGATAACGCAATGATTATTCTTGTAAGAGTAAGAGGGGTACTGGGGCGCCTCTCGTTTGTGTGCTAAGCACCAATGAGCGCATCACTTCAGTAGCCAATTGAATTCGCAGGAATCAGAAATGACAGCTAGATGTTCACCCCACGTGGAGTAATTAGTGCGATATTTGAGAGGTATCTATTACAAAAGAGAAATCCATGGTAACCGTTCTAGCAGCGTGACTATACAATGTATTACTTTCCATCTCTGCTAGTGTTTGTGCAACTTTTAGTAGCTCTGCTGTACATCACTTTCATCAACACGTGCATTTTTCTTTCACCCAGTGTACAATTGAAGACATGACTTATAAGTGCACAAGTCCAGTGAACTAAGTTTTGAGAAAATCAACAAAAACTTCATAACCTCTGAAAATGATGTGCTAATATTATGATTTTTGTAGCACATAAACTTCAGCACATTATATTTGTTTTACTGTTCAGTAATTTCAGTTACCATTGGTGCTTTGTTATGATATTGTGACTTTGTGGGTTCGTAGAACTAAAAGTCCAATTTGTGGAAATTCTAAATGTTCTTTATTTGCGTAGAAATATACTCCGTAGCAGCGAAATTACATCACATATCACAATACAGTCTTCCAAAGTCGATGACAACAACAATCAGCTCTCGTTACACAGCATTTGTTCACAGCTGTTTACTGTTTACTCACAACTCTCTGCTGTTCTCCGCTTACCTCTCCCGCGACTGTTTTACAACTTGCAGCTCTAGGCGAGCCGGCGCTTCCTTAAATATTAGAGCGCTACTCAAATGGTTACCATGGCGGCGTCAGAGGATGCTATGAGTTTCAGATATTGAGCTACGCAGAGATAAGATGTGTCGACCCACTCGCTATGGTGAAAACAACATTGTCGCGTTTTCTCCAAGTTGTCAGCATTGCAAGCGTTGGCATTTATTTCTTAGAATATTTACCAAGTAGCAATAAGATTAGCAAAGTTCTTAAGTGCAACTGCACTATGCTAATATTATCAAATTATATTTTATACTTACATTACGCTCTGTCTTCGCCTTCCTCGCTGTCACTGCCTCTTTCACCCACGTGTATAACGAACGAAGCATTGTCGTGTGAAATATCTCACAGTTGAAATTTTCGTTCCTGTTGCATGGTGTGCTGAACACATCTTTCCCATACACTCGAATCTATATTTGGTACACATTCTCTCAACAGTTTTCACACACTGTCAGTTATAGAAGGAGTTACATTCCGCTTTCTTACGGCATGTTTAAGGCTTGCCCAAAGCAACTCAATCGGATTGAGACAACAGTGTTAAAGTGTTAGCCTGATAACTTCATGACCACGAGCGTTTGCCATTTCGTCCATTACATACACTTTTTGTGTATTGGCTTCTTGAATTTTTTCCCAAAGAAACGGCTTTTACAGAAACTGGACTGGGTACTTCTAAATTATGTTCTAACATGAATTTAATCATTTTGTCCTTTCTGCTAGACATGGTTGGAATTTTTATCTTTAGCCGTGAATGATAACTAGCATTATCTAAGACAATCACACACTTAGGAGGAATGCTTTCTAAAATTTTGTTCAATCCTTGCTGATTCCATAATCACGCGGCTCTTATTTCACGTGCGAAAGCGGAAACCTAACTTCACTAACAACTGTATAAGTGAATCCCTTTTGTAAGGAAAATCGCACGTGGTTTGAAGTTTATGCAGCAATTCCAAAACTGTTGGTGATTGCCCATATTTATAAAATCTGTACACCTCCCTACGAACTATGTCGCAGGTGATATTATCAACCTTCCCTAACTTTGGTTCCCTGTTGTCCTTTCTTTTTGGCGTAATAGAAAGTCTCTTCGCAACTTTACTAACTGTATATCTGCTTAAGCCTACTGCTTTAGCAGTTTCAATAATTTGTCCCATTTCTATTTTATTGGCTTCCATATACTTAAAAAGAGTACATATTAATTGCTGGGACTGTTTACTGAGGGTTCCTAAAGGTAGCTTGCTTACTTTTACTCTTGCTTCATTTACTGTCCCACCAGCGACACTAGAAGTAGAAGCAACATACTAGCACCACTAATATTATCACTAGGAGATAAACTGGCTGGATTACGGACACTATTTCCGCCATCAAAGCTACATACGTCCCAAGGTCTCCACATATTTAAGAATAGCCAGGAAACACCACTTGCACCAATTAAGTTCACAAGAAAACTAACAGAATGAAATGAATGCCTGAATTAGAGAGAAAACAGCGAAGAAGTCAGCAACTCTGTGTTTTACGCCACGTGGACATAACATGTATCTGTCATTTGTGATTCCTGCGCATTCATTGGCTAAAGTGCTGCGTTCATTGGTGCTTAGCAGAAGTCCGAGAAACGCGCCAGTAACCATCTCACCTTTCGGAGAATAATAAAAAGTTTCTATTAACAAAGATAAATTCATGGAAAGCGTTTCAACAGCGCTATAATACCTCATTCCTAAGTTCGAGATATTTCCGGAACAATAAAGAAAAACAACTTTTCTCCGTCAATCGAGATATCACTAGAATGTTCCAGGTACGTCACTTATCTGTGTCGATAATTCTTGTCTCAGTGATACACAATCCGAATGTTATCTTGTTTGCCAGCTCTTAGTTTTCACACTGCCCGCCTATCGGTTCCTTTTGTGTAAACAAGACGTGCGATCGTAGATACGAGTTCGCGACAGTATTTATAATGAATTTGTTGGACTTGCGCAGTTATGAAGCCCTTCTGGGTGTACAAATGCACTGAAAGGACCATTAATAAAATGCATAGAGGAATTACCTCTAAAGATGCAGGGGATGGTGAAAATGTTTTATGGCACTCATTGGTGCGTTGAACCACGTTTTATTTGTAGCACAATAACAAAAATAGATATTATATTCATTCAGTTACCCTAACGTGAATACCACACCTCACTTCCTGATTATTCCCCATTAGATATTTGTTCTTTGCTATGTTTATCACACAGAGTTTGAAAATACGACAGTTTTTCACGAAGAACTGAAGCAAGATACTTTGAAATGTCCTTGACTTTTGCAGCTTTCAGAGGAATTTCTTTATCGTAAGCTTTCTCCAATATGGTTACAGCAAACTTTGTCTCTCCTTTGATTAGGAATGTGTCTGTCATTAAACCACTAGAGTTCTTGCTAGCAGTAACAATGTTTGATCTATATTCAATATCCTTTCATGTCATAAATATTAAAAGTAGAAGCATTTTAAACAGTGAAGCATTCTTCATTTTTGAGTTTGATTTATGAGTCACTATGTTTACACTCAACTTTACTTACTACGGTGTATAATAGAAACATTTTCAAGATCATTCCATCGTATCCTCAGCTGTTTGGTGACTAAATGAACATTCTTCTTCCCCCATTACTACGGTGCTCCGATCCGTCCGCCATCTGGTGTTAGGAACAGTAAGTTGTAATACTTCATTTAATGCCGGGATTTCAAAATTTATAACTTTATCCCGGTTTTTGGTTATGAATATTTCCCCAAATATCCAATTCTATTGATGTACTTAAAGGTTTTAACAGTTTTATGCCTTATCTAATGGTGTGGTTTTCTGTCCAAAAATGGTGTTACACTGCAGATTTTTCTGCTTGTTTCAGCTTTATGTTCCTGTGGTATTCTTTTTGCCTGGTTAACAAGTTCCTCTTAGTTATTCCTATGTAGGTTTTATCACAGGTTTCACAAGTTTGAAGACCTGCTAAATAAACCGCTACAAAGTACAATCCCCAACACTTCGAAATCGGGAATTTATCAGATAAACTGTGAATCCTTTGATAAAAGCTACATAGGAAAAACTAGGGGAAACTTGTTAACCAGGCAAAAAGAACACCAGAGGAACATAAAGTTGAAACAAACAGAAAAATCTGCAGTGTCACACCATTTTTGGACAGAAAAACCGCAACATTGGCCATAACATAAAACTGTTAAAATCTTTAAGTACATCCGTAGAATTGGATATTTTGGGAAAATATCCATAACCAAAAACCGGGATAAAGTTATAAATTTTGAAATCCCGGCATTAAATGAAGTATTAAAACTTAGTGCCCCTAACACCAGATGGCAAACGGATCGGAGCACCGTAGTAGTGGAGGAAGAAGAATGTTCATTTAGTCACCAAACAGCTGAGGATGAGATCCAATGATCTTGAAAACGTTTCTATTATACAGCAACAAGTAAGTGAATTTTGAGTGTAAACATAGTGACTCATAAATCAAACTCAAAAATCTTTTATGTAGTCACTTCCCACTTGCTCTATGGCCACTGACATCGGTTCCTTCACATTGTTGAAAGCCACCTAATAGTCCTTGATCATAGACTGAACTTTAATATTCTTGGACTAGTCTTTTATTATACTTGTGTGCACGATGCCTGTCTGAGTAGCAGTGAAACTCCCTAACTCAGTAGCAAGTGGAAATACCTGAAACTTGAGATGTTTTAATGTCATACCCTAGAGCTTAGTGAGTTTATATATATATATATATATGTGTGTGTGTGTGTGTGTGTGTGTGTGTGTGTGTGTGTGTGTGTGTGTGTGTGTGAGTGTGAGTCTGTGTGTGTGTGTGTGTATGTAAGCTCATATAGTGTCAAAAAGTGGATTTGAGTACGTATGAAAGTCATGCCTTCAATTTTCTGTGTACACCATAAACTATTGGAACGCTTATTCAGTCTAAAAGAATGGTATGGGTACGGGGTATTCACAATAGCCTCACCCTAACTTTACGAATATTAATCGAATATTTCTATGTTCTATGAACTTTCAGTAAATAGAAGAATTATTGCATTCCATCCACAATTTTTATACCGGGATTTCAGTGCAAATACAAGTTTTGAGGTATGCGTGTGAAAACATTTTAGAGGAAAAAATGTATCCGTGTGTATATGTCGATTAAGAGCATAGAACAAAAGTGAATAGTTGTATAAATTTCAAATGTGATACCGAAATTAAGGGGTGCAATGTATAATGAATCGTGATGGATTTCAAAGGAATGTATATTTGTGTGGAACGCTGGCAGGTGCAGTTGAGTCGAATAGCAATGGGGTTGAATAGTTGTTTTAACGAAAGAAACGTATAAAACAGTGTCCTTAGTAGAGTTCTAAAGGGTAGCACTTGACTCCTTGAATAGGTTTATTATTCGGACCCGAAATAATAACAATGGACAAAATAGTCACAAAGGGAATCCTTGTGTGCATAAAGGGCTTCGAGAAAGTGAAAGTTACACACCCACGCGCAGTTGTGAGGACACTCAGTCCTCGGCGTGAAGCCGATTAGTGCAGTCCTCTTCTTCTGTCTTGGTCGAAGGCAGACCAGAAGTGATGAGTGAATTCATCAAGTAATAAGCATTTCACATATAGTAACTCTAAACAGTGATATTGGTAACCCTTGGTCGGCAACCTCAAATTTGGTGGAAATTAATTGTTCCTTCGCACTGGTCGTGTGTAGGCTAAATTGTGGAAACGTAGAGTCAGACTGAAACATTCAGTGCCATAGCCGGGATTTGAACCACGGATCTTCTGGCATCCGTCCAGCTGCTCTACCATTGAGCTACTATGGCCAACGTGCCGATATGACATTAAATTCTCCAACTGAGTGGTATTTCCCCGGCAAACCACTTAGGAGTTCCCATAAACATGACATTAAATTCTCCAACTGACTCGTATTTCCCCGGTAAACCACTTAGGAGTTCTCATAAACATGATATTAAATTCTCCAAATGACTCGTATATTCCCGGTAAACCACTTAGGAGTTCTCATAAACACATGAGACAACTACCTTAATGGCGACTTACTACATGTAAGTACTTTAAGGCTCGGGCTTTATAGTTAACCACTATTAGGTCAATTAATGGAAATTAAATGTTCTTTCACACTGGCCGTGTGTAGGCTAAATTGTGGAAACGAGAGTCAGACTGAAAAATTCAATGCCATAGCCGGGATTTGAACCACGGATCTTCTGGTTTCCATCCAGCCACTCTACCATTGAGCTACTATGGCCAACGTGCCGATATGACATTAAATTCTCCAACTGACTCAAGTTTGGTGTTATGATAAAAAAAGGAGTCATTAAACCAGTTTGAAACGGGCATTCCACTGTCATTAAAACTATCCTTCTCATACATACTCACGCATACCCTGAGATAAACCTCATTGCTCAAACCTGCGCCACCCCTTTTGCTGCTTCAAATGTGTTAATTAAGTTAAGCATCTTTTGTAGATATGATACAAACATTTTAAAAAGAATCACCCATCCCGGTCTACACTTTACTTGGAACATTTTTCAATAATTTTGATTTTCTAAAGAACAGTCAACGATTTTGAGTCATTAAAAGATGGCGAAAAGTTTTGATTCGAGTACCATATATTTAAGATATTTTAAGGCCAATGAAGCATAGATATTAATTTTTGGGGAATATTTTAAAAGCTCTCTTTATTCTGGAGGAGTTGTTCACTAGTGGTAAACCATAGGAGAGAGACAAAATCTTACTGCATAAAAATTTAAATCCCGCTAAAATACATATTTCATGTCAAATATGTCTTGAACTGATAGTGGTGAACTACATTTAAGCCATTCCTTGTTTGTTTTAATCTGAATTTTCAAATGCCCATTTTTTGTCAAACGTGTGGTCTTCATACTTTGTTTACCTCTTGCTCCTGCAAAGAGAGCGATAAAAGGTCTCCCACACAATGACCATACTTTAAAAAATACGACTCACTTAAAGCCTACTGTGTTTCCATATTACCCTAGAAACTAAGAAAATGAGAAATAATTTCTGCAAATGTTTATCTAGATTAACCTGATCTAGATTGAGAATTAAGGGTTTATAAGAACAGTTTGCACAAGAGTAGAGAACGTCATATAAGAGCAGTATATAATATATTTTACTGTACAGTTAGAACTGAGATAATATTAGAACCTAGCCCGTTCTTAAAATATATGCGAGGGTGGTCTGGAAAGTTCCGACCTCAACATGAAAATGGCCGCACTCGTAAATAAAAGCTAGTGAATTTCGTTGTTCATCTGTTGACAGTTACTCAAAGTTTCAGCAAGTTTGGACGATCAGTTGTTATGTAAGTCATATGTTTAAGTTGATGTGAGTGTTTTTATGAAAATGGACAAAATCGAGTACCGAGCTGTCATTAAATATTTATTTTTGAAAGGCAAAGGGCATACGCAAATCAAATATACTTTGGATTCTGTGTATGAGGACTCAGCACCACCATTTACCACAGTGAAATTTTTGGCAGCTGAATTTTAACGTAGCCCTAAGGGCTTGGGAGACAATGAAATTTCGGGATGTCCAAAAGCTGCAGCTACCGTCGAACACATCGCTAAAGTACACCAAATGGTCCTAGACGACCGCCGAATTAAAGTGGAAGAGAGAGTAAATTTTTTTCCCATTTTTGCAATTTACGTCCTCCAACGTTAAGTCATATCGAGTGATGAATTAAATGGTGAAATTGCGCTGAAATGAATTCGGGGTCCATGGAGCTTCGAGCTACCCGACATTCGTCTGTCAGGATAATGGAAAACTCCGGAAAAACCCTTATCCAGGTAACTTACTCTGACCGAGATTCAAACTCGGGACCTCTTGAACGTGAGGCAGACACGCTACCATCTACGCTACCGAGGAGGGCGTAGCTGGAGGTTGTGAACATGTCAAAAGGACGTGTTTGTCACATATTAATTGAACATTTAGATATGAGAAAGCTGTCCGCGCGTTTGGTGCCGTGTTTGCTCACGTTAGACCAAAAACGTGTTTGAATGAACATTTCCAACGCTCTGTTGGCGCAGTTTAGGCGAAATAAATCCGAGTTTTGGCGCCGATTAATTACTGTCGATGAAACTTAGATAAACCATTATACGCCCGACACAAAGGTTTATTCCAAACAGTGGGCTACATAAACCGGTTCCAAAAAAGCAAAAGTTTCTTTTTTCGGCTGGGAAAGTGATGGCAACTGTTTTTTTTTGGGAGGGGATAGTCATGGAATTAGTTTCATTGATTATCTTCACAAAGGAAAAACTATTACTGGAGTATACTACGTATCATTACTTGACAAGCTGAAGGAAGACCTTGCAGAAAAACGGCCACATTTGCAGATAAAGGACATCCTGTTTCGCCAAGACAACGCACCGTTTCACTCCTCAGCGGTTGCGGTTGCGAAAATCCACGAATTACGGATTGAACTGCTTGACTCACCAGATATAGCCCCAAGCGACCTCTTTTTGTTTCCTCATCTGAAAATTGTGCTCGGAGAAAAGAGATTTTTGTCAAATGAAGAGGCATTCACCTTCGTGAACAATTATTTTGCAGAGAAAAACGCCGAGTACTATTTGGACGGGTTACAGAGATGGGAGCATCGCTGCGAGAAGAGTGTAGAGCTGCAAGGAAGCTATGCTGAAAAACAATAAAAAGGAATCTAGGAAAATATCTTGTATCTTTGTTAGTTCGGAAACTTTTCAGACCACCCTCGTATCATACTTTTACTGTAGAGTTACCACTGAGGGAAAATTAAAATCTAACCCGTAGTTGTTCTTAAGTTATATAATACTGACGATGCTAGCAAGTGAATGCAATACAAGACGCATAAGTGTTACAGGAGAAACTAAAGTATTTTACCAACCTTTAACAGACAAGTATAGCAGAGGGAACCGAAAATTTGAAATTTCGTATTCTGCATGATTTAGGCTATCCAAAATGAAATAAATATTCCAAAAGAAATGTAAGCTTCCTTGCCAGCAAATTTTAAATTATGGTAAGTATGTCACATGGGAACCACGCATTATATTCATATTCCCATGGTAACTGAATAATTAGATATGTCCTAACCGAGATTGCAAAATAAGCATGGATTTTCGAAGAGACTACTCAAAAACCTACTGTATTTTGAGGGTTTCAAGTTTTCTCTTCAAATAATTTAAGGATTCTTACCTGTAAAATTGACCAAAATTATCATAAAATGTTTTTTTATATTATGTTTATTCTTTGTAGAATCATACAGTGAAGCTGTTTTACAATAATATGGCATTAACCCCCCCTCATGATAATATCAAAGACAATTCACAGTCCTGGTCCTTTAAGCGGCTGCAATGCTGCTTCTGAAATTCCCCACCCCAATTCTTAACATAGTTTTTAAAGTCTCTCCTGCCTCTTGGAGATACTTTATTGGAATCTTAATATATTTTGTGCGTTGGCAATACTACACAAATTTTGGTGATTGTGACAAAAATAAGAGGCAAATTTTAGAAAATAAACAGAGCAAATGGTTGTGAGCTTCATTCCTTTTTAGCTGTTTGCTTGTGTATTTATTTGAAATCATTTATATTATATTATAGGGCCACTAGTACGTCACAATGGCATTTTAAGGGTTTTTGGTTAGAGAACTAAATATTTAGCATTGCAGTGAACACTTTTGGGATAACTCATTTGGTTTAGTTAGGATTTTGCAAATAATCTTGCACAATAGCTAATATAATTAATGATACTAGACGAGCTTTAAACACAAAAAGAACTATAGTGCTGTTAGATAGATTCAACTTGAGAAATTCAATGCCATGGCCGGGATTTGAACCACGGATCTCCTGGTTTCCGTCCAATCGCTCTTACCCATTGAGCTACCATACCCAACTTCCCGTCATGACATTAAATCATAAATTTGAATCGTATATTTCCCCGGAAATCCACTACGGGTTTTCGCATTCGAGAACACCGTTTGTGGCGACTTATTATCGTAAGTGCTTGAGACACAGGCTTCATTATTTAGCACTTATTATTTTAGTTAATTAATGGAGATTAATGATTTCTTCGCACTAGCCGTATATAGGTTAAGGTTTTTGATAGAGAGAGTCAACATGAACAATTCCGTGGTTCAAATCCCGGCCATGGCATAGAATGCTTCATGTTGATTCTATCTATCAAAAACCTTAGCCTATATACGGCTAGTGCGAAGAAATGATTAATTTCCATCAATTAACTAAAATAATAATAGTTAAATGACGAAACCTGGGACTCGAGTTAATTTTAAAAACAAATTGTTGAAAGTAGATTTCGTGATTCCATACGACGACTGCAGGAGGTATAGGTGGGCGTTGTGACACTGCGGCGGAGGTGGCTTCGGCGTAGGTTAGCGGACTTGTAGCTTGGAGACGAGTAGCTGCGATTGGGGTTGGTGACCGCCGGCCTTGTGCGACTGAAGGTGCAGGCACAATTGGTTGAGTAGCCTTTGCGACTGGCCTGAAGGAGTCGAGAGAGGGTGTGGCTGCGGAGAGCTTGGTGTCTGTGCTGCGTCAAGTTCTGTGTGTGCGGCGGGCCTCCTTGGAGAGGCACTGGTCCAGAATCTCCTGGCAAGCTCCGCCAACGGCTCCCTCTTGATGGCAGAGAGGAGGGAGACGGTGGCCGAAAGCTGGCAGGAGAGGGCTGCGCTGGTGGTTGTGCTGCTACCAGGCTGGCTTTCTTCTTCGCGGCGTTCTTCTTCCCCATGGTCGGGAAGGTGACCTTGCCCTGCATTGTCTTCTATGGTGTAGGCTCGAAGAGAAGTCGACAGCATCTCTTTTTTTGACATGCCCCTTCCCTCCTGCCTGGTGCACATCAAGCGTCATTCAGCGGCATGCATTCTACGTCGTCTGGCGCATGCTGTTTATACTATCATGCAGCGGTGCGGGGTTAGATGAAGGAAATGTGAAATGTGTAGTGTTTAACGCCCGCTTTTACCACATACGGCACCGCAGGCGCTGGCACTGGTGGTACATGAGATGAAGATGGAGCACCGGTGGAATGAGATGGCGGGGGAAACCGGAAGTCCCGGAGATAACCCGCCCCAGCGCCTTGTTGTCCACCACAAATCTCACTTTGCGGTCGCCTGGGATCGAACCTTGGCCGCCTTGGTGAGAGCCAAGCGGTCTAACCACTGAGCCACGGCGTGTACTGTTGTGTACAGCATGAGTCATGCTGGGTGTGCGTAGCGTGAAACGTCACCGTTTAGGGGGACTGCAGTAGTACAACACCGCAGACTCCGATTGGTTGCTCACCTAGTAGCGCTCAAGGACAAACATCATCGCATTTTAAACAAATTATAATAATTTAACTTCTGAACTTATTTCATGGTCAAATGATGACATAACCTGCTACAGCTGCTTTATCTATCTGTTTATACCTAGTATTTCGAAAATGTTTCTTCATTCCGTTTGGGAAATTACTTTTGATTCTTTCAATGTAACCTCGGTCGCAATTAAACAATTAAATTGCTAAATACCATGTTGAGAGAAAGTTGGTTACATTGTTAAACCCAGTCAGTTTTGTTGATGTTAAAAAGGGCAGTTGGCATCAGTGAAATGTAGACAGTATTTTGTTATCAAAATAACAATGTGTGTATTCCTTAGGTATGCGTGAATAGCGTGTTAATGAGTCATTTAGAACTTTATTAACAATTCCACAACATTTTACAACATACCAGATGTCTTCTTACGGGAAAGTACATTTTTTTAGAAAAAGGTCATAATTTTTATATTATACTTATTTTGAGGACCCAAAGCCATAGCAAATTCTTTAACAATTTTGTGAAACGTTTATCAGCACACGGATGGTAAGTACATTTTTAAAAGTATTATGATGTTCTTGTAAGGGTGGAAGCATTATTTGCAGATTTACATTTAAATTTTTCAATCCTTTTAAATATAAAATCGTTATTAAAACATTAATGAATGCAGTATTAATAATATGTTAAATGCATCCTTTACTTTCGGCTATATTAACCTCTAAATTAAACTATTAAAATCAGAAAATTTATAAAAAGTGGAAAAACCTCCTTTTTTGTCATTATCAATATGGTTAGAATCTCATACACAAGGATTATTTTATTTTATTGTTGCACTTCATTATCTTTAAATCTAGAAAAGAAAGACAACCATAGTTTCCAATTTTTCAAGTGAGTTTTATGCCTTTATCTTGTAAATTTAGGAGTTATTAAGAGTCATCTGTTGTGTACCTACACCGAACATTAAAAATGAAAGGGAATTCTTTAGTGACTAGAATTTCCAAATAGCTCATAAAAATCAGAAAGAGGAGGAAAAAGTGAATTTCCATTGCTAAACTAGAAGTATGTTGAAAAAAGTTGACCATTACAAATTGACTAAAACTTTGACCAATGCAAAGATCAGTAAGTGTTAAATTGTTGATATATATCCAAAGCATTAATATAATAACAATGCCAGTTCAATTGCTTTATTTTTATGTAATGTATTAGGTATTTTTAGATATCAATGTACAACCGCATTTAAACATACTTGATATATTTGATTGCCTCTGTTTGTAGGTGTAATAAAATCATTTTAAAGAATAAGTTACTATGAACAAAAAGCATAGCTACTTTCTATTCCCTGTGTAAAATGAAATATGTCCACAAAAGTAGACGTTTATTGCTTCTACATTACAGCACGAATTAATACTGTGAAGTATGTGTGTTTGGAGGAAGATAGTAATAGTGACGTCAAAATTAATCTTCCTTCTCGAACTCTGTCATAATCAAGCATGAATCCTACAAAGATGAACAATTGTCAATAAATAGGGACTGTAATTGCAATATCTTATTTGGTAATAAAATCATAGAAATAACAGCAATGTTCAAAAACTCCAACTGATATTACAGAATGTTTACAGATATTTTTATTGAGTGTTCTTTTGTTCCCCACCATCTTTTGGCTGAAATATAAAATAATACCGTTTATCATCATTGGTAATCTCTCCAACAATAGCAATTATAATAATAATGATAATGATAACAATAATAGTAATTAATGATGATAAACAGTATAATGAGAATCAATAGTCTCAGTCTAGCCTCTTAGGAGTTACAGATGTTAACAAACTTGTATTGCTAACTCGCACTGAGGTAGCCAGAGGAGATGTTTGGATTTCAACTGTTGGAGAGAGGATGAAAATGGAGGAAATGGCCATTGAAACTAGTTGCTCAATACTATAAAAAAAGTAAGTGACGAGTGTCAATAAACTGACTACAAAAATAGTTTTGACAATTAATACTCTGAAGTTTACTCAGATATAATATAGCTTTCTGGTTCTTTTTAAATTGTTAGACCCACTGAATGATATTCTACTAGAAAACTGTATTAAGGTGTCCATTATTAGAAATTATTTATAAAGACAAAATATTAACATATGCAAAATATTGAAGAAGTGACATATGTTAGACATGTACCCCTGCTCTGCATGCTCCAAGCGAAAAGATATTAACTGCCACAATAAAATTTATTGCTTAAATATGCATAATTTGGTATTGTAAAAGTGATTTTATTGCTTTCTATAATTATGCTAGTTATAATACTGTGATCAATCGTAATTTTTTTTTTTTTTTTCAGATTTTAGTCATACCCACAACTCCCTTGGAAAAAGAATGTGTAACAACAGAGGTTAGCATTCCGCTTATATGCATATTGCGGTATTAGCTTCCACTTATATTGCAAAGCACTTAATCTAATTTTTCTTTTCAGGAGTCATTGAAATCCAAACATCTCCTCTGGCTACCACAGTGGGAATTAGCAATACAAGTTTGTTAACATCTGTAACTCCTAAGAGGTTAGATTGAGACTATTAACTCTCATTGTGTGTTTACCATCATTAGTTATTATTATTGTTATCATTATTATTATAATTATTATTGTTGCAGAGATTACCAACCATGATAAATGCTATTATTTTATATTTCAGCCAAAAAATGATGGGGAACCAAAGAACACTCAGTAGAAATGTCTGTAAACATTCTGTAATGTCAGTTGGAGTTTTTTAACATTACTGTTATTTCTATGATATTATTACCAAATAAGATATTGCAATTACAGTCCCTATCTATTAACAATTGTTCATCTTTGTAGG
Organism: Mantis religiosa; assembly: GCA_030765055.1. Classification (NCBI taxonomy): domain Eukaryota; kingdom Metazoa; phylum Arthropoda; class Insecta; order Mantodea; family Mantidae; genus Mantis; species Mantis religiosa. Next base: position 1,150,604 of record JAUKNK010000221.1, on the reverse strand, counting down.
ATTCATGCTTGTCCATGACAGAGTTCGAGAAGGAAATATTTCAGCTACCAAGGGAAAAATATCACTCTGAGGCTCAAAGAGCTGAAGAATTGCGTAACTTTCATTTAGAAAATCTAAAAAAAAAAAAAAGTTCTGAGAGAGCTGAAGAGTTACAAAATTTACATTTAAAAAACTTTAAGTTGCAAACTGAGAATGCTGTTGAACTACACAACTTGCATTTACAAAATATGAAATTGCAACATGAGGAATTACTATTAAAAATAAAATTAATGAAGGCCAAGATAGAGGAAAATATTTATGAATAAAAGTGAACAGTTAGAAATGTTGTAATGTTCTTGTATCAATTTTTGTCTGAACAAATATCCTCGTTCTTCATCCATATGAACCTGTCTTGCATCATCCTCTTCCTGTTCATCTTCTGAATGAATGTCCTCTACTTCCTCCTTCCACATGCATCCCAAATTCTGTGATACAGCACAAGCCACAATAATATGCTTGTCTGTTTTCAGGTTTGTTCCAAAGCTTTGAGTGAGGCATCGAAAACTTCCTTTCCAGATCCCAAAACAACATTCTGTTACGTTGTGATAGAATGGCTTGCACTGTATGCTGCTTTCTGGCACATTGTTGGATTCCTGAGAGGAGTTAATAAATAAGGATGAACCACATATCCAGGATCACCCAATAAAATAAAGCATCCAAATTCACCCTTTTCAAATCTCTCTTTCACTCAGATTTCATTGAAGATTTGGGAATCATGAGGACTTCATCTCCATCATGCTAAAATATCCATAATGTGAAAGGGTGCATCACATATTACTTGAAAATTTAGGACTAGTAGCCCTTTCTATTTACGTAAATTTGGGGATAGTTTCCTCCGGGATTTATTATTGGGATGTGTGTGCCATCTATACTGCCACTAACCTATAAGACAAATACATACGCATGGTTTAGAAAGTGATATGAGAATATATAAATGCAAGAACTAGAATAATTGCTTGAGCAAAGGGAAAATTTCCAAGATTAGTGATGAGGACTTTACACACTAATGGCTATATAAGTATTGCAGCAGTAATTATATATATACAGATTTTGGTTATTCAGATTAATCCTCACACTTTTCTCAGTACTTTGCTAGGCAACTAGTTTTGTTGATTATAAGTGCATTAATATGATTTAATTATTTTCCCCCATGCCTTACGATTTTGGTTCCCTTCTGCAACTATTAAAAAATGATCCTTTATGGTTAGTTATTGTGGATATCTATAACTTGCCTTAAAAGTACAGCATATTCCGTTGCACATATTGACATCATTAGTTGCATGACATAATTTCCTATTTCTTTCATTTGTAAGCTTGATAGTTATGGAAAAGTTACACTTGATGTCTGCAGTTATTTAAATCAAAATATTGAAACATTAAGTAACTTTTGGTGTTAGAAACTGTTTACTCTCATTAAAGATAGTTTGCTTACATTGTGGAGATTATTATAAATCATGTCTGCATTAATGTAGCATATGCCAGTTTTGGAGCAGATCTTGTAGCTCTTGTACCTCAACATAAATGCTAAAGCAGGGTTGAGGATCTACTTACGTTATGGAAACTTGGTTTTGATTTGATTACTTCAAGCAAAATGAGTAAGGAGCTTTATAAGTTTAACACTGGAGAGATAGATTAACTCACTAGTACACAATTTTAAAATTAAGAGGGAGTGTTTTAACCCTTGAGCAACAGCATTGCTATGTTTAGCCTTTAACTGCATACAATTTAAATTGATAACATATTAGTGTAACAAGTTAGATTAATTACACTTGATATGACTTATATTACAGGATATTAAGTAAACAAATTACATCAATTCATTTGCGCCAACTAACAATTAGAAGCATAAGGATACAGATCTGTTATCTCCAATAATTTCTGCTTATACTTTTGTGCTATTTCCTAATACACTAAGATTGAAACTTGTGAGTTTTATTAAGTGATATAAAAATATTTATTTGGAAGTAAACTATTATGATACTTCAGAATAAAACCTATCTGTATGAAAGCCATTCACTTCTAATTATGGCAGAGTGTATATATTTGCCTGCCTCATAAATTTGCACAAATTACACGCAGCCGCAAGCCAAAATCCATATTATTTGACTATTAGCAAAAACAGAAGAGCATGAAAAAGAAAGAACAGTTTATCAAGAATGAAATAGAGATAATACTTGTAACTTTTATGATACTCTTATGACATAAATTATAAGAGAAAATATTTTATCCATAAGCTACTTGACAGTGTGTTGGAGATTCAGTACACAATTTGTATGCACATATGCTATTGCTTATTGCATAGAATCTACAATATATTTTATGCAAAGTATATGAAAAAGACAAACTGCAAATAAAATCTTTAATACAAATAGCAATGAACTAGAATAATTTTTATCAATATCCAAAATATATGTAAATAGTAGCTAATGTAAATAATTTCCAGGTGAAGTTGAGGTGCATGATTCTAACTTATTGACACTCCCCTCCCTTTTTGGACACATTGCTAACCACTCATTACATAATTTCACAGTATGTTAAAAATGCAAGCCTTAATGCCAGTCAACCTGGATCTTAAGCAAATTATTACATATTATATTCAATTGGTAAGGAAATTATTACCTGGGGAAATCCTTATATACCATAAAACTTCCATGCATTTGCAGTTGTCCTCTCATCGCTGAGAAAACTTATATAACGAGGTACATGTCTAGCAATGACACCTGATTAGGTTGAAATTTTGATGCCAAATAGTTTAGAAGAATTATGTGGAGCTCAGGTTTAGCTGCTGTTAGGATTAGCTCCTGGATGCCCACAACCCTAGAGAACACCAGAGTGCAAGGTTTTGCACACATTTCCACAACCTGAGGTACAAAAAATTTCCACCTCAAAAAATTTCCACCTCAGAATCCACAACCCGTCCTACTAAATCCCTAAACGGTAAAACCCTTAACGGGTGGGCACGCAGCAAAAACCTTCTTGTTTTGTACAGCCAGCCAGCACTTCCGTAGGTCGGTCGGTCAATGGCACCTGAGACTGCTGATAATGCGGCTTGCTGATGCCTGACTAATATTGTGCCGGTCAGCAGTGTTGTCTTGATATCCTCCTTTTGCATAACACCGAAGTGCTGTTAGGATTTGAGTGTCAATTTAGATACTCATGCCTCGGTTACCGTTGCTGATATACAGGTTATAACGAATCATTTCTATCAGCGTTCTGGCGTTTGCTTTACTAAACCTGTATCTGCTTTTGAGGTTTAGGTCGTCATACGTCGCAATAATTGCTATTCTTGGTAGATAAGCTTTCCTCCGTCGTCTTAATTTATGAATTCTACACACCAGCTACTGTCATCACTTCACTGTCGTCCATGTCGCAAAGATAGTCCGCTTTTAATCTACCCGGGGCGCTGATGACCTCGTTCTTGAGCGCCCTTAAACACAAATATCATCATCATCATCATTATCATCAACATCATCATCGTCATCATCATCATCAGCATCATCATCATCATCCTCATCAGCAGCAGCATCATCATCATTATCATCATCACATTAGCCCGCCTCGGTAGCGTAGATGGTAGCATGTCTGTCTCATGTTCAAGATGTCCTGAGTTGGAATCTCGGTCAGGGTGAGTTACCTGGATAAGGTTTTTCCGGGGTTTTCCCTTATCCTGATAGACGAATGTCGGGTAACTCTAAGCTCCATGGACCCCGGACTCATATGAGCATCATTTCACCCATTTTATTCTTCGTTCCGATATGACTTAACGTTGTAGGACATAAACTGCAAAGAAAAAAATCATCATCATTTAATCCACACCTCGGAGGCAAACCAAACTTTGAGCCGGGCCACCGTGTTTGGTACCCGGAATATCGCTAAACGCGGTTTATGAATAAGAAAATCGATGGACCACCGTTAGTGCAGCGGAAGTAGCATGTTGGTCCGGACCAAGTCTGACTATGAATACGACCCTAGAGGGTATATCTCCTTTTTCATTAACCTGAGGCTCTATCTCGACCTGTAAAATTGGTACGCAAATGGTCAACTGCAGTTTTCCAAGCGGCAGGAAGGCTTCCTTAATACCAGAGGACGCTGGTATCCGTATTTCGCATATTGTGACTAACGCATTGTTGCGGCGAGGGGGCGCGGCCAACGCATTCAAATAGACGGACAGTGCAGTGCGGAGATAAAAGCTTGCCGAAACGGTAGGAAAGAGACGGATTTCTGGAGAGTTCGTCTTTCTTCTGACGCCGTCCTGATTGAGAACATTCAACGAATTTCCGGTATAGTGAGTAAGCTACAAAGGAAGCCGCCGCCCGCCACTGGTAACAGCTGTTAATTGGACTCTTGTGCGCGAACAGCTGGATTTTGAATTTTTTTGCAGGAATTCGAAACGCAACAGCAACCAAGCTCCCTTAGCCATGTAGCCATCGATATATGCTGTTCCGCCTTGGCCTTCCTGATAGGCTTTTTTTGGCAGCCGTAACGGCAATAGGGCACTCTCTATCATATCCCTTACTCACTGTTGCCACCCCTAGAGAGTAGGTCCACAGAAGTTGGATTTTGAGGGGCTGCTGGGTAGGTTAATTACATCCTAAAAATTACATGTCCCTCCATTTTATCTCCATTTTAATTTCACGTCATCTCTTCTCTGGTGATCTCTTCCAGAGAAGAACTGTTGGCGGGTGTCTCGGTGGTGAATGGCGGGATGATATACTCTGAGTAAAGTTTCGTCCTCCGGGAGGACAGTCTCCGAGCCTGGTCTGGTGGGCCGTTTAGGGACCGCAGTCGCATGGGGTACTTGAACTCTGCACTGTCGTGACCTCTAGGGGACAGCCGCCTCCTGTCTCTTCTCGCCTCATTCTTCCTTCCGCGGATCCTCCATTTGGGACATAGGTGCAATGGATCAAGACTGGTCGCAGTGCCAAATCTCCTCCTTACCGTAATTCAATCCAAGCGTATGCAATACTTTGTAGAAAAGTACAGAAATACATAAGAGCGTTTTATTTCTTGCCATGCAAAATTAAAGGAACTTCCGGAGAATCACATAGTGACCATATTGCTCTTATGAGTTCTGACTTAATTAAAGCCTACTGTAATGAATTATTTCCTAAGGTGTACAAGAAAATTTTCAATATTCTGCAAATAGTTAAGGCTATGTATGAATGAAATTTCAGTAACATTTTCAAAAAATCACCTTTTACTATTTTTACTATCAAATAGTGTAAGTCTTACTGAATCCAAAGAATTCTTAGATAGCATCCACAAGCCATTTTTAAATGCACTAATCTAATTTGAATCTTACGTGAATGCTAGTGTTAGATATGAATTCTAATTCTTTATCATTGTTTTCTCACTATTCATATTTTCATCATTTTAGATGCTCCTTGCGTCGTAGTTTTGGTGTTAAACTGATGAAGCTTGCTACACACGTTCACAGAGACACATACCGTCCGATATGACTTAACGTTGGAGGACGTAAATAAATAATAAGAAAACAGAGACGGGATGAATAGAAATTTCCCTGGGTTTTATTGTGAGACACATTTAAGCACACTTTCTTTACTTCAAAACACAAAAATTTCAAAATTTAGCAAAAAGGCCTTATTCATAGCCTTAAAAATTTCTAGAGCCTTAAGTTATTACAGAGAGACCTAGAGCAAATTCAAAAACTGGATGTACGAAGGTGGGTCAAAAAGTAATGATTCCTACTTTTTTCCTTAAATAAATAAGTTATGTGAAAACTTTGAATTTGGCGCAATTCCTCAAACCTCCTTCTCCAATCCCCTGCAGTAGTAACTTCCTAAGTCAACAGGTGGCAGCACTGCATCCTCTTGCAAAATGGCTGACAATCGACATTCTAATTAGACAGCGTTCTGTGCTTGAATTTTTGTCTGCCGAAGGTGAAACGCCAATTCGCATTCATGAAAGGCTAAAAATTGTGTATGGTGATGCAACGGTGGATGTTAGCACTGTTAGAGGATGGGTTCGTCGCTGTAACGAAGCTGAAGCTCAAACACCACTGGCAGATGAAAAGCGAAGCGGCAGGCCGGTGACTGCTGTGACTCCATGCAACATTACGCGAGTCGATTACATCTTTCGTGGTGATCGCCGGGTAACTACAGGTGAATTGTGTCGCACTACCTCCCTCAGTAAAGGCAGTTTGATGACGATTATTCAACAACTGGGTTACTCAAAAGTTTGTTCACTTTGGGTACCAAGAATATTAACCGCCTAAAACAAAGAAACAAGGAAAACTATAGCCTCCGAACACTTGCAGCACTTCAATTTGGAGGGAGAGGAGTTTCTGGAAAAAGTTGCTACTGGAGACGATACGTGGGTTCATTGTTTTGAACCTGAATCAAAGAGGCAGTCAATGGAATGGCATCACACAACGTCACCGAAGAAAAACAGAATTTAAAACTCAGCGGTCGACAGGGAAAGTTATGGCAACAGTGTTTTAGGATACAGAGGGTGTGCTTTTGATTGATTTTTTGGAGCAGGGATGCACAATAAATTCTGTCCAACATGGCAGAGCTCTCAAAAAGCTGAAAGCACGTCTTTGCCGTGTTCGCCCAATAAAAACTATGGCGGATGTTCTTCTCTCGCATGACAATGCAAGACCACACACCAGCCGTTACACCACTGCAGAAATTGAGAAATTGGGATGTAAAGTCTTAACTCACCGCCCATACAGTTCTGACCTGGCCCCATCAGACTTCCGTCTGTTCGGGCCACTACAGGAAGCTCATCGTGGAATTCATTTGGAAGATGAGGAGGCTGTGAAAACGTCCGTGCGTCAATGGCTTAGGAAGCAAGACCGAGTGTTTTACCAAACTGGAATACATGCCCTAGTTAAAAGGTGGACCAAAACTGTGGAAAAGGACGGAGATTATATTGAATAGTGACAAATTAATCGTCAATGTTGTCGTTTTCAAGCTATGTAAATTGGATTAAATTTTTTTGGCAATTAAAAGAGAAAAAAATTGGAGGCATTACTTTTTGACCCACCCTCGTATTGGGAACCTGTTGTTTAATATTAGACCAAAGTTTAATTTATTTTGTCGCAAGGGACTTTTTAGGCGTTGCAAACAAAAATAAATAACTTTGGCCATATTTTCAAAACTAACAAAGTGAAATTGGCAAAATTTAAGCGTATCATATTTGCAATAAGTTACATGTCCGCCTCGGTAGCGTAGAAGGTCGCATGTCTGCCTCACGCTCAAGAGGTCCCGAGTTCGAATTTTGCTCAAGGTGAGTTACCTGGATAAGTTTTTTCTGGTGTTTACCATTATCCTGAAAGACGAATGTCGCATAACTTTAAGCTCCATGGACCCCGGAAGCATTGAGCACCATTTCACCCATTCATTCCTCGTCCGATATGCCTAAATTTTGGAGAACGTAAATTAAAAGAAAGCAAGTTACATCTGTGGTATAAATCTTAAAAAGCTAGCGTCATTTGTGCAGGATTTCAAATTTTCAGTCATGGGTATTCTTAACTGGATTAAATTCAATTTGAAAATTAAGCGCGTGTAGGAATAGTTTAGGGAACATTAGAGATTACCATTTGAGTAAAATACAGGATATTTTTTATACGGGGCCCCAAAATATGTAGTTGCAGTCTACACCTTGTATCAAAATTGTCAGCCAATAACCCCCATTTCCTTGGTTTGCTCTTCGCATGTATCTAGTAAATAAGGGAACCTGGTTCACTGCACAATACTTACTTAAAAATTTAGAAGGGCATAACTTTATCGCTTAAATCGTCGACCATAAAATACTAAATGCCTAAGAAATATTGCGTTGTGTTTCAGCTCTAATTTAACAAAGTAGTGCCGCCCGTTATCGCTGGAATGTCCTTAAATGTCGTCTTGAGCTACTTTAAACATCGTAAAAGGAAAACAAAACCAGTTAAATCAAAGAACGCTAAACGTCGATACAAATGCACAAAATTAAGGAAACAATTCATGCAGTGATACATAATACAAAAACTTAAGCCTCTTTGTAGGTGAATATGTTATGTTATTTATTTATCTGAAATTTTATTTGTGATTTTTATGTTATTTTATTGCTAATAGTACATCTTAAGCAGATGGCGTATCGAATATAGCGTCACTAAGTAATACACTACGAAAAACAAAAGATATCTGTTGTAACTAAGGAGATTAAACGTACTTAGTTAAAACTAATGCTGCGATTTGAAATGAACATTTACGAATATGCGAGACTAATTCTCACAAATAGGATCTAGAGTAAGGATTATCATACATTATTCCTTGATATTTATAGAGAATTATAGGCAAGGAGTATAGGTAAACATTATTCGAGTATATAACAGAAATTGTTATAATCTAATATCGTACTGAAAAACGTTCTTAGTGAGTTATTATAGCTAATGTTTGTACGTAACTTTTCATGTTTAATAATTCTATAGTTATATACTTTAACTATCAGATTTAAAATATTTTACTTTGGACTATAACAAATTGTGTTAATTTGTTTTAATTAGTACTTAAGGGTACGCATATATTTTACATTTTCACATCTTTTTTCTGTGACTATATGGAGAAATTCTTTTGTGCATATATTTAGTGATTTCTATGAATTTCTCCTGTCTGCTTAGGAACACTAGTGATTTAATTTGTATCATTGTCTGCAGGAGCGGAGGGACTTACTGCAAGGAAAGCAGTTTCAAAAAGGAAAATAGCCACAGCAGAAGAAGGTAAGGTAATAATTTATATAATCTCTGTATTCATTAGATTTGGTTTCAAATATATAAAAATGAATTTAAATTAATAGTTTCCCTTTATCTCACATCGCCTCAGCATCGACGAGAACTCATCACATAGTTCGCAGTAGGTACATTGAAACACATCATTGGAAATGTGGTGGACCAATGGCCATCGTTAAAAATTTGTTTTTCTGCAATATTTTAATTATATTTCAACATTACTTTATTAGTAAGCTTACCTCAAATTTTGTAGAAAAACGCCAAAATCTGAAAGTATAAAAACGTGGAGAATGAGCCTTTCTTATCACCTATTTGAATAATATTGATTTCATGTTTAGCTAGCACTAAAATGACCGAAAGATATCATTTCTCCAAAATTTATACTTTAATTTATCATTATTTATTATTGTAATGTAGGTGAAAAAATAACAAAGAAAAAATTTGTTCAATTATAAATGTGAATTTCTTAGAAAAGATTTTTTTAAGCAAATTTAATCTAAAATGCCACAATCGGTGCAATTTTAATCCAATTAAAACTTATTATGTTGACTTCCAAATTTACAACAATTAAATATTTGATAATATAGTTCTTTGATTTTTAAAGCTATTCACTGCTTCAAAATTCTGGGCATGTATAAAGTTTAAACATTACTTAGTGATAAGGCAGGAAAAACCAAAATAAATTATAAATTGGTTCCTTATCTGGTAAATCGAAGAGAGTTTATAAAAGAATAACTATTTTATAGAAATGCACCTGTGTAGCATTAGTCATAAGATCATAAAGTATATCTCTAGGTCTCTATGGAAGTGCACCCTAAAATTGAAAATTTCTTAGTGTCTTGTGTAAGGGATCATTAAAAATAAAAGTTCAGCTAAATGACTGAAAAATTTTAAAAAATCGCATTGTCAGTGTTGCACAATTATACTTAATGTTACAGGATTTTTTGTGCAACAGTCTTAATGGAATAGGATATTTTTTTCTACTCATATTATTTGTTCCTTGGACAGAACTAATTTCTGTAAATTTATTATAACTACTAAGCAAACAACAATAGAACCTGAGCTAGTGAGATGAGTTTTGTGTGCAAAACAAAGACTTGATCCTCTTTGTGGTACAACTATTATAACAAAGTAGAATAATTTACCAAAAGCTTCACTTACATTTCTAGGAAATTATAAATTCCTCAAAGAACTCAAGAGGTTTTTTCCCCAAAAATGTTTGTTGCATCTTCAGTCATTCTGTTTATTCCTTGTGTTATTGTTACAGCTGCTACGAGACAGATTATTTCTGTATTTATTAGCAAACTTTGATAATAAAGCAAACTTAAAGGTAGAACCAATTGGCAGTATTTCTGAATTTATTACCAATTTATATTTTTTAAGATACATAGTGTCACTATATCTTTTGGACCATTTAACTATCTAACAATTCAAACTCTCAGTTTATTTCGTGGTGAAATGACCACAAACGATCTGCTATGGCTGGTTTATCTATCTGCCTATACCTAATAATTCTGAAACGTTCCTTCATCCGGTTTTTAATTTATGCTTGATTCTTCAATGTAAACCCGGCCGCAATCTAAACCATTAAATTGCTATATACAAGATTTCCTATTATTGGAAATTTTATTGCTTAAGGAAATTGTAATATATTTTTTTTTATATTATATTTCTTTTGAAGACACAAAGTTATAGCAAATTCTTTAAACCTTTTGTCAAATTTTTATCAGCAGAAGGATGGTGCGTACATATTTTAAAATTACAATCATCTTGTTTTTAGATCAGCAAACATTATTTTCACCTTTATATTTAAATTGTTAAATTCTTTTCTGTATAAAATCATTATTAAAGCCATTAATTAAAGGTGTATTAATAATGTGTTTATAGTCCCTATTAAATTAATAGTGTTACCCAAAGGGCAAGCCCACCATGCCGATCAATAAATGTAGGCCGGCGGAGGGAGGGGAGACAGGAGGGGTGGCTGGGTCTTCGTTTAACCCTCCTCCTACCTCTCGAAGTTGCACGAAGCTTCGAGAATATTTTCTTCCCCCTCCATAAAAGGAGAATCGAGAAACTTCGGGGCCGATCAGGACCGGAAGCGACAGTCAGTTGAGAGTAGTGTTGTTATGGCGTGCGTTGTGTAAGTAGCGTCGAGCGTACGTATAGATTGATATTGGGAAAGCAACTAATTGTTTACATTAAATTGTAATTGTGAACAGTGTATTGCTACGAAAATAAGTTGCAATTTTTTGTGTTTGTAACCTCGTCTTTTTATTTCAACCCACAAAGTCACAATATTTATTTTGGGGCACAGTAATCTGTAAATTACACTATTGAAAACAACAAACTTATTAAAAAGAGTTTTAAAACATCCTCATGTAATTGTCGATATGTATAAACTTCCCATAAATGCCAAAGTTTACCTAATTGTTATATTTTATTATCTTTAGATATAGAAAAGAAAGATAACTGTTGTTTTCAATGTTTAAGGTGAATTTTATACTTTTATCTTGTATGTTTAGAAGTTTTAAAGAATCAGTTATGTATTTGACTTTGATTTATGAGTCACTATGTTTACACTCAAACTTCACTTACTTGTTGTATAATTGAAACGTGTTCAAGATCATTCGATCTCATCCTCAGCTGTTTGGTGACTAAATGAACCTTCCTCTTCTTCCACTACTAAGGAGCTCCGATTACTCTGCCATCTGGTGTTAGGGGCACTAAGTTTTAATACTCCATTTAATGCCGGGATTTCAAAATTTATAACTTTATCACGGTTTTTGTTTATGAATAATTTTTCCCAAATATCCAATTCTATGGGTGTACTTAAAGATTTTAACAGTTTAATGTTGTGGCTAATGTTTTGGTTTTCTGTCCAAAAATGGTGTGAAACTGCAGATTTTTCTGTTTGTTTCAACTTAATGTTTCCTCAGGTGTTCTTTTTGCCTGGTTAACAAGTTTCTCTTAGCTCCGTAGTAATGGAAGAAGAGGAAGGTTCAGTTAGTCACCAAACAGCTGAGAATGAGACCGAATGATCTTGAGAACGTTTCAATTATACAACAACAAGTAACTGAAGTTTGAGTGTAAACATAGTGACTCTTAAATCAAACTAAAATATGAAGAATACTTCACTGTTAATAATGCTACTGCTTTTAAAATTTAATCAGTTGTGTGTTTATTATTTTATGTGTATCTGTACCAAGCACTAAAAATGAAGGGGAATGCTTTAGTGACTTGCATTTCAAAATAGCTCATAAAAGGGCCAGGAAGTAGAGGTGAAAGTGGATTCCCATTGCTAAACCAGAAGTTTGTTGAATAAATTCATCATCAAAAAAAAAAAAAAAAAAAAAAAAAATTGATCCATACACAGATTAGTTAGCGTAACAAGATCAACTATGAACTCCTCATGCAAATCTATAGAACACAATGACTTTTCATTAATATCAGATGTTTTCTCTAGAAATGCTAGGATATGAGGCAGATACATGAAATGGAACAAGTTTATCATTCTTAGACAATGCTATCTATATTATTGATCTTTCTTACTAGCTCTTAGGAAGTTTTAATACTTAAACTCTGAAATTTATTAAGAGTACTAAACTCCTATGTAACCATTTAGCTAAATGGTAAATTGTTGGATTTATACAGTTCACAATCTGTCTCATTTTATCTCCAAGCTGATGAGTTTTAGGAAGAGCATAAGTTCTAGTTAAAACTGGATAAGTGAGATTAAAATCATATTACCTCTTCCAGCTCTCATAAAGTTTAAACCATTGTTATTTAATGAGTTAATCTGTTTATGATTGTTTTTGTCCAAATTTCACAATATTTTGCCATATTTCAGTTTAATTAATGATTTATCATTTTTATTTATATGCTGACTAGGTACTTCAATATCTGCGATATAGTCATCCATTATTTCTTAAAAATCTCCACACATTTTTGCACCTTTATTTAGAAAATGCAATTCTATCTCATTAAGGCAAGAAGGTACTGCCTATCTCTGCAATGCTATTTCCTTGATTTTGGATGCACATTACTAAAAATTATTGTTCATATGTACATCAAAATTTTTAGGCATGTTCTTGAAACCTTTAACTTGAGTAATGCCTATTATTATTTGCAAATTTTTTCCTGATAATTTGTTATAATTTTTTGGTGTCCATTTTAAAGCACTTAAATTGCAGATAATTTTATTTTTTAAACAAGTATTACGAATCTCAAAATAAATCCCTTCTTATTATTCTTCTAAGTCTCCTTAATACACTAAAAGGGAACATATGTTTTGTTTGAATAGTTTTTTAAAAAGGGTACTGGAAACTGAAAAAATATGAAGCTGAGAAAAACAGCTTTAAGGTTTATATATTGATTACTGACTTTTCACACGAGTCAGAACTATTCCTGCTGCATAGTCTTGACCCTTTGTATTCTCACTTGTTCTTTTCAAGTTCCTCTTCATTCTTCTTGCCTTCTCAACCAGTTCTTCAAACATTTTATCTGCTTGCAGGACTCGCAGCTCATCAATTTCTGTATATGAATACTATCATGATCAGCACATGTATTGCGTGAACTGGGCATACCAACCCCAATATTACATGTGATTTCACTGTGTATTTATATATATTTTCTACACTTACTGTTCAATTTTTAGTAAAACGATGCCTGTAAACTTTCTGTTTCCAAATGTTTTGGGCCTAGCCGTACAATATATTCATCAATAACTAGTACAAAATATTATTCAAAACAAGGCACTGTTCACATACACAGCAAAAGAAAAACTAGCATTATTGGAGTCAATTGGAGTTACTGTGGTACCAATAGGAAGCTTTAAAATCTCTTACAAAACAAGGCTTAGTTCAGAAATATATGTTAAGAATTAAAGAAGTTATGATCGATTTTCAGAGCGATTACGAAAAGGAGCATGGCAACAACTTAACACCCACTAATATAATAAGAAAGGTAGGTAGGTATAAATAATGCTCAAATGAACCTAACCATATATTTGGAATTAGAGGGATGAAATTATAATAAAATATAAAAATAAAAAAGACATGAATTTTAACCACAAATAAAGTACCTTCTTACCTTAAGGTTACAATTTGAATGATTAACATTATCCTTTGTACTATTTTAAATAACTGGGTTTAATTTACATTGTTTCAAACATACATTATTTAATTTATCTGTTAACATAGCAGTTTTATTTTTTACTCTGTAATTAAGATTGTCAAAGTAAACTTAGTATTCCTAATCGAAAAAACTATTTGTAGTCAGTTTTTTATAAAAGAAGTAAGTGACAAGTGTCAATAAATGGAGTACAAGTAGTTTTTATGATTAATTTTGACGACTCTGTTACTAGATTCCTCCAAACACACATAATTAGTATTATTATTTTACCTAGAATTTAAGCTTTTCCTAAAATATCCATTATCCTGGAAATGAAATGAGACAAACTATGAACTGTGAAAAATCACCAACCTACAAATGAAAGGCTGAATGCAACAGTGGCCTATTTCACGTTTTGAAGAAGTTGAGATATTGTACCTCAAAATTGACAGCAGCCAGTTACTATAGTCTGAGAGCAAGAAGTCAAGTTGCTGCCAATGGGAAAAAAGTATATTTCTTTCAGTATATATGGATTCTAATGGGTAGTTCAAGGTTAATGACAACAGATGCTAGGGTCAATTCAAACTTGACATTGGAGAAGGTTATACCACTGTTGCACTCAGCCTTTCAATTTGGCCTTTAAAATTATATTCACATTCTATAGCTTTATATGTGTGTTCAGTGAGAGTTGGTGGCATTGTATGCAAGGAAGTTGGTGGACTTGCTTTCAAAAAGAAAGACAGTAGAGAAATGCTGTGTGAAGAAACATGAAGCATGTTAATGGCAGCTACAATTAGTTCTTTTTGTAATATGTTTTAGTGTTGAATTTGGTAATAGACTTAGTCAAAGTTCTTCATACATGATGCATCAAAGTGTTTAGCAAATTATAAGTATGATGGCATACTATCTTTGAGAAATTAAATGAAATACATCACTATAAGCGTCAAACATTTTCTTCTCCGACAACTAGCCGATTCTTCTCCAATAGAGCCCATTTAGGTTGTGAGCTTTAATATGATGGCCACAACTTACACCACGATGGAGCATTTTGGTCCTCCGGGTCGGATCTAGTGAATTTGGTGGTTAATTGTCACTGAAATTGTACTGGGACTGGAACTTTTTAAAATATTTGGTGATGCTTATGAAGTCAGCATGCTGCAATTTGGTCTTCTTCAAATTGGAAGCTGACGTCAGAGCACGAAGCAAGCCGATGGTACACGATGTTGACATGCTAATACATAGTAGGATTGAGGCATTGTAACGTTTTCTACAGCTTCAGGAGCTCCAGGTTTGAGTTTTAGTTTTAGTAGCTAAGTAGTAACCTACCATACTGGATTCTTATCTTTGGTGAATTTTGTTCCTACATATATATTCCCAATCTTTGCTTCATCTCATCACCTAGATTTGTTGATTTCAATTGTTGTATTGTAAAATTTCAGCATGGATGAACAAATTAAGAGGAAATTAATTGCAACACAAGCAGTGGCTAAATCAAGTCTTACCCATCTTGTAAATTTTGTTGAACAATTTCAAGCCGGTTCAGATATATATTTGATAAATGTAGGAACGGAAGATTTGCCCAATATTAGAGATACATTTGAAGATGCTCAGTCACAGATAGAATTATTTGAAGATGATGAAAGCCATGCTGCTTGCAGAGAAGCATTTGAATTAGCTTACTATGAAATAAAAGCAAGAATGGCTAAATTTATGGCACAAAGTACAGAGAGAAATGCTGAAAATAATCACAGTAGCCATTCTCTTTCAACTTCAAGTGCTAATAAGAAAACAATTAAATTGTGAACAACAAAATTACCTTCATTCAGTGGAGATGTAACCATTTTTAAGCACTTTTTTGATACATTTGAGAGCTTAGTGAGCTTAATGAGTCTCTAAATGATATTCAGAGGTTTCATTATTTGCTAATGTCGCTTAGTGGTGAAGCGCACAATTTGATAGATAACATTCCAGTTACAAGTTTCAATTTTGTTGTTGCATTGAAAACTATTTGCAATCGTTATAACAATTTACAACTTATTGCTTCTGCTCATCTTGCACATTTGTTGAATTTACCTGTAGCTCATAAGTCATCAGCAAAGGAGCTAAGGGCACTGATAAATCAAACCCTGAGTAATTTAAATGCAATAAAGGCATAAAACTTAGACATTTCATTGGATGATCTGATAGTGTCACAACTAGTGCTAGATAAGTTAGACACAGTGGTTAGGAAGGAATTTGAAGATACTTTAGATGCAAATAAATTCCCTTCTCTACAGGACTTTTTAACTTCCTGGAAGGAAAATGTAAATCATTAGAAATAGTAAGTCCTAAGTTAAATTCAAGTGGCACAAGCAATGTTAATCCTCACTCTCAGAAAACCACAAATCACAAACAAAGGTCTAGCGTTCCACAGAATTACATTTCTGAAACAATAAAGTGTGCATATTGTAATAATGCTCATGTATTACAAAAATGTAAAGATTTCAGACGAGCTCCTGTTTTGGAGCGCACAAAAGTTTTTAAAAATGCCAATCTGCGCTTCAGCTGTTTGCTAACAGGTCATATAATTAGAAAATGCAAATCAAGCAATTGTCGCATTTTTGGTAAAAAACATCATACTTTAGTGCACCTTGATGATTCTAAACAGCAACATACTAGTAATGCTGAAGGTTCAGCAGACCCAAGCATCTCATTAAGAGATAATGGCATCAATAGTTATTGTGCATTTAAAATGGAACCTCGCAAACACATTCTCCTATCTACAGCCTTGATAAACGTTAAGAATTATAAAGGTCAGTGGCAGACCTGCAGAGTCTTGTTGGACACAGGAGAACAATCATGTTTTATATCTGAGGCATGTGCTCTGAGATTAAGACTTAAGAGGCATCCTGAACCGGTTTCAAGGAATTGGAAATGCAGTTTCAGAAACTAAACATGGCATTTGCATTCAAATTAAATAATTTGTAAGTGATATTGCAATGTTGGTGAAATGTTTAGTGCTACCAAGGGTTACAGAAAATCTTCCAGTAGAGAAAATTGCCTTCAGTGATTGGAATTTACCTCAGAAATTTCATTTCCGGATCCTAGATTTTATGAGCCTGGAAGAATAGATATTCTATTGGGCGCAGAAGTGTGCTCATACATTCAGCGTCAAGGTAAACTACTTCAAGATAATGATTATCCTGTTATGATGGAAACAGAGTTTGGTTGGGTATTTATGGAAAATATTAAGATGCAGGAAGGTCCAGTGATGCACCATAGCGGGCCGGTTGTTTCCTGTTTTGCAATGACGGATCTTAATATTCAACAGCAGCTACAAAGATTTTGGGAGATTGAAGAGTTGCACCAAACACCAAAAACCAAGGATGAAATAGCATGTGAAGACCACTTTTCTCAAAATATAGAAGAGAATCTGATGGAAGATTTGTGGTTCGCCTCCCATTTAAGGAAGACCCAAAGAAGTTAATGATGGTAGCCATAAGAAGGCTCTTTCAGTTAGAAAGAAAGCTAGACAAAAACCAGAGAATAAAGGAAGCTTATATAGAGTTTCTACGAGAATATGAATAGTTAGGCCATATGGAGGTAGCAACTCCAACAAGAAAACGTTGTTATTACATGCCTCATCATGCAGTTGTAAAGGAAGACAGCTCAACTATAAAGAGCGGAGTAGTATTTGGCAGTTCTGCAGCCTCGAAGAATGGAACCGCATTGATTGATTTGTTACATGTTGGTCCCAATATTCAACAGGATATTTGTACAATTATCTTGAGGTTTAGAATGCATGAAGTAGCATTTACAGCTCACATAGAATAGATGTATCGACAGATTTGGTTACACCCTAATGATCAAGTGTACCAAAGAATACTATGGAGAAGTGACCCTGCATCTCCGATTCTTGAGTATCAGTTGAAGACTGTAACATATGGTATGGCCAGTTCTCCCTTTTTAGCTATTTGTTGTCTGCAGCAATTAGCTCATGAAGAAGCACATATCTTTTCCAAAGCAGCAGCAACAACTTTGAGATATTTCTATGTTCATGACTGCATTTCAGGATCTGCTACTTTAGAAGAGGCGATTAAGCTTCAACAGGAATTGATGGATATGCTGAAGAAAGGTGGATTTTCATTGCGCAAATGGTCTAGTAACAATCCAGAACTTTTGACAAACATTCCACTACACCTGAAAGAAACCAGACTGCCACTACAGCTTGACAAAAATGAAGTTAAGACCCTCGGATTATTTATTTATCTGAATATGGATAAATTTCAAATTATGAGCATCTTTGACACAATGAAAGACATTTGTTGCTAATAGGGTGTCTGAAATTGAAGATTTGTCCAAAAGAGCTATATGGAGACACGTTCCTTCAAAACATAACCCAGCAGATCTGAGATCAAGAGGTGTTCTTCCTGAGAAACTTATTAAGAATAACTTTTGGTGGAAAGGGCCACCTTGGCTTTGTTGAAACGCTACACTTTGGCCTGTATTAGATGAAATTTCCAATCAAGAGGAAATTCCAGAAGTGAAAAACAAACTTACTTGTTATGCTGTGACTATAAGAGCAGATGAAATAATTGCAAGATTTTCTGCTTTGTCTAGACTGCGACGTGTTGATGCAATTTTAGTCCACCAAGAACACCACATATTGGTGGTCTTTGGGAAGCTGGGGTGAAGTCATTCAAACATCAACTTAGACGTGCGATGGGTGCAGCATGTCTAGCCTATGAGGAATTTTATACTTTAACCTGTCAAAATGAAGCATGTTTGAATTACAGACCCTTAATACCTCTCTCTTCTGATCCAAATGATCTGCAAGTTCTAACTCCTGGTCATTTCTTGATTGGTTCTCCTCATACCAGCCTCCCTCAGCCAGATTTCGGTAGTGTGAAACTTAGTTTGCTAACCAGGTGGGAGAGACTGCGGCAGCAGTAACAAGAATTCTGGGCCAGATGGTCAGATGATTATCTACATCATCTTCAGCAGCAAGCCAATTGGACCAGTAGGGGTACAAATATCCAGGTCATAGTGAAGGAAGATAACGTTCCTCAACTTCACTGGAAGCTAGCATTGGTGGAACAAGTACACCCAGGAGATGATGGACTAGTTTGAGTTGTAACTATTCACACAGCTAGTGGATCATTTAAGAGACCTATTGTAAAGCTTTGCCCTCTTCCTACAAAAAAAAGGAAAAATCTGCATTACTATGCCTTGGTATCTAGTTTCTAAACCAAGGCATAACATCCACCGATTTTATTTCTCATTTTTATACTTTATTTATTAAGTACATCCCATTTTTGCAGATACTTATTATATTATGAAAGTTAACTACTTATCTAAACTAATCTACTGCTACTGTTTCCGGTAGCTTACAAAATAATCTAATCCTATTTCTGCTCACAGTCCTCTAACAGAAGAAATTTAACAATTCAATATAACTTAAACTATTATCACATGTTTGTTTCTACTGAATAATTTTACTGTTGTTACTACACTATATAAGTTTTACAATTTATCCTGGTTTCCATACCCTTCCTCAACAAGTTACATGATTTGACATCAGGATAAGGAGCTGTTCATCATTTCGTCATTTGTTCCATGCTTACTTTTATTTGAAATATCTTTTTTCGTCTAACTGAACCATCCTCCCCCTGGTGCCTGCTTCAATCCTGCCCGTGAAAATCCAGTTGCTTTTGTCTGTTAACTTTCAATCGTCCTGATCCTGACTGGTTATTGGGAATGTAGACGATGTTCCTGCTCCTGCTCTACTTGTCTCCTTTGTCTTAATCTAGTAGACCTCCTTAGTTGTGGTTGATGTTCTACTTCCTCTCTTTCTAAACGTTGATGTAAGCCCAGTTTTTTCTGTTGTAAATATCTGCCGTAACTCAGTTTGGATACTGTTCCTGCCATCTGTTCTAATATTCTGTAATCTTCTTTATTTCTGATTATTGCTGCTATTTGTTTTCCAGCTAATTACTGCCGTAGATCCTGAAGTTCTTCTCCATAATTTTGGCATTCAAATAGAACATGTTCGGGGGTATCCTGCAGTCCACAAAGCACACAATTATCATCTCTTTTCTTGTTGATCTTCTGATGGTAAGTGCCATATGGTCCATGACCCGATAGATAATGTATAAGTCCTTGCTTGGGATCAAGATGTTGTAGTCTAAGTCTTTCTTTGATGTTTGGAAAAATACTGTAAACCCTTCTTCCTGTTTCTAAATGATTCCATTCCTGTTGCAATAAATATATTAATTCAGAATTTATTTGTCGTTTATCAATGCATCTTTTACCAACTATTTTCTTTACCTTTCCAAACTTTGTTTTTTGAGCCAATAAATGGCTGCCCTTTTCTGATAGCAAGATCCAGAGGCCCTCTTCCTACAGAAACAAACTTGTTATTTTGTTTGTAATGTTTGAACATTTTAGCTAACTTTAGTGTTTTAAGAAATATTACTTATTTCTTGTCGGCCGGTATGTTCAGTGACAGTTGGTCGCAGTGTATGCAAGGAATTTGGTGGACCTACTTTCAAAAAGAAAGACAGTAGAGAATCGCTGTGTGAAGAAACATGAACCATGTTAATGGCAGCTGCAATTAGTTTTTTGAATATATGTTTTAGTGTTGAAATTGGTAATAGACTTAGTCAAAGTTCTTCATTCGTGATGTATCAAAGTGTTTAGCAAATGATAGGTATTATGGTATACTATCTTTCAGAAACTAAATGAAATACATCACTATAAGCGTTAAATATTTTCTTCCCATGACATTTGGCCGATTCTTCTGCAATACAGTCCATTTAGGTTGTGAGCTTTAATTTGACGGCCACAACTTACACCACGCCGGAGCAATATGAATAATTAATATATGATTTTATTAAACTTAAAAAGCGTTGTATGGATTAAAATTAGATTATTAGTCATGATAAGAATAAATTTTACAGATATTTTTAAATGGGTCATTCTTGATGGTCATAAATTTCATTACAATTCCAATGTCGTTATGTCTACCTTCTTGCTTATTTTCTTTAAGAAAAAGAGAATGTATTGTACTTTCATTGGAGTCATAAAATCCTTTTCCAATTACAGTGAAAGGTAAAACCACAATCACAAATATGGTGCTTTGTGGCTCCAAGACACTCCAAAATATTATTACCCTCTTTACCACTTAGAAAATAGTTTAAGAACGTATTGCATTCCAACTTCAAAATCTATAGCCTACTTTCACCGGAAATCTACGTTTTAAAGTCCCATATATGCGACAAAATGTTTCACAATACTTCCCAGTATATGTGCAATTTGTGTGTCTACGTGACTGTAAATACGAGATAGAGCTCAAACAACGAAAATCTGATTTAAATATCAAACTTGGCACTTATTTCAGCATCTTCCTTAGATGCGACACAAATACTCTAGAAAAAATTCGCCAACATAATCTACCGTCTACAGTTATTTAAGTTAATTGATGGAAATTAATAATTTGTTTACACTAGCCCTATATAGGCTATGGTTTTGGACAGATATATTCGACATGAAAAATTCAATGCCATGGCAGGGATTTCAACCACGAATCTCCTGGTTTACGTCCAGTCGCTCTTAAGCATTGAGCTGCCATGGCCAATGTGCCGTCCTGACATTAAATTCTCCAATTGACTCATATATTTTCCCGGTAATCCACTAGGGGCTCTCGTTTCCGAGATACATCATTTGTGGCAACTTACTATCATAAGTACTTGAGTCCCAGGCTTCATCAGTTAACTCTTATTATTTTAGTTAATTGATGGAAATTAATCATTTCTTCACACTAGCCGTTTACAGGCTAAAGTTATGGATACATAGAGTCGACATGAAAAGTTCCGTGCCATGGCCGGGTGTCCATCTAATTGCTCTTACCCAATGAGCTACCATGGCCAATGTGCCGTCCTGAAATTGACTTTTTCACGTCGACTCTATCCAAAACCTTAGATGTAGTAACAGCACTCTTGGCACTGAAAGCAAACGCTGATTCTTACCGCAATTTCTGTGAAAAGTCCCTTCAATATCTTTGGTTGCCGATGTCAGACGCTGTCTTGAGAGATTTTTCTCTACATAAAACTTAGTTGTGACAAACAATAGAACAAGTATGAAAACAGTAAATATCACAGGTGTTGTATGCTACAGTTTGGCGATGTCTGTTGTGTGATATTTGCTCTTATTCATGTTACCTACTATCTGCTGATTTCAAAGAAAATATTTTAATATTAAAGAAAAGGGTCTTAACAGTTGTGCTACTCTAGTGAACTGTTACTTTTCATTTGAGCCATGGCATTACTTATTAATTCTTCCCCAAAAATTTGCGCGAAATTAATGCGAATTTATGGTAAAAGAACACAGAACAACACCAATTAATATTAATGTGAATTTTATAAAAAAACGTCACCAGAAAATGTTGCCTCTGCCTATAACCATCGAATTGAACAAAGTGTTGCCTCTACCACATTCTGCTCTACCATCCTATCAACTACCAGTTACAAGGTAGTTTGTAACAGCATGCGGTACGCCAAACTGAACCCTGCACTCTTTTCAGTTGCACTTTTCATTTTCATCTTTATTTCATGTAGGATGCCTGTGGATTGATAAATCCGTCTCGACAGCTCTTTTCAATTACTATGGTTTGCAGTATAATTTTATGATGAAGATGATTTTATTCGGTTGTTTTATGAAGTTAACCGTTGTGGCGACATTTCTAATATAATTTATGTAGCGCTTCTATGTGTGATTCTGAACTACTTTGTGACAGACATTTACGACATTTTCTAAAATAATTCAATGTATTGCTTATCCTGGCCAAATTGTGACGACATGCGAATACGTTTTATTATTTTTTATGGAAATTAATTGCCCTTTCACACTGGCCGTGTGTAGGCTAAATTGTGGAAACGTAGTCAGACTGAAAAATTAAATGCCATAGCCGGGATTTGAACCACAGATCTTCTGGTCTCCATCCAGCCACTTTAACCATTGAGCTACCACGGCCAACGTGTCGATATGACATAAAATTCTCCAACTGACTCGTATTTTTTCCGGTAATTCACTTAGGAGTTCTCATAAACACATGATACAACTACCTCAATGGCGACATACAACGTTTAAGTACTTTAAGGCCAGGGATTTATAGTTAACCACTATTAGGTCAATTATTGGAAATTAATTGTTCTTTCAAACTAGCCGTATGTAGGACGCACTATGAAATAGTAGAGCCGCACTGAAAAATTCAATGCCACACCCGGGATTTGAACCACGGATCTTCTGGTCTCCATCCAGCAGCTCTAACCATTGAGCTACTATGGCCAACGAGTCAGTTGGAGAATTTAATGACATATCGGCACGTTGGCCATAGTAGCTTAATGGTTAGCGCGGCTGGACGGAGACCAGAAGATCCGTGGTTCAAATCCCGGTTCTGGCACTGAATTTTTCAGTCTGACTCTACGTTTACACATTATTTTTTAATTTGAGTTCGTTAAATTCGGTTTTAAGTTAATTTAAAAGATAAAATTCCCAGCCGTAACATGATTCTTCTCCCAATGCGTAGTCTCGGATAGATGTCTTTCCTCTCTTCCAGAAATGATTTGTGATGCAAAATAAATTATTGGAGTTCTTCTTAAGGTGAGATGGTACGCCCTATTTTGTCTATGTTAAAATATGCAATTTGATGACCCGTTTTCTGTGAAATTATTAGCACATACATGAACATTTTTAACATATGTGATCGACAATGGAGTTGATATTTGCAGTTTCTAGTAATTTATATATTTCTTTTGTTCCATTACTTTTTCTTGATTCTTTAGCATTAAAACACCATAACATGAAGCTTATTCATTAGATTACTGTATTTGTAGCTCCACAGCATTACTGAAGCTACTTTTATAATCTGTAGAAGTTATATGTACGTGTCTCCAGTAGTCTCTGAGAAACTGGGGCAGATGTTTAAAAAAAACTTAATTTTGAGAAAAACAGCCTTAAAGTTTCCAATTTAAAATATAGCTTACAATTTACTCTGCAGGTTGATTGAATTTTTGAAGTTGCCTGTATCCATCAAAAACTTTAGCCTATAAACGGTTAGTGTGAAGAAATGATTATTTTCTATCAGTTAGCTAAAATCTAATTTTAGTTTTACAATTTCACTTTCTAAACTTAATTTTAATATATAATACTTGAAGCACTCGTCAATTCTTATGTAGAAAATGAAGCTAGCTGCAATGAAGCAACGAATATTACACAAATATAAATATTTGTAACAGAAACTTAACTTATCTTAAGAAAATGATAATTTTTCTCTTTGAGATAGATTTCACAAACAAATGGCCTGCATCGTCAGTCCATCAACACACTACGTTGTCAAGGATTCCGGTTACTATATTATGTTTTTCCAGTTTCAGCAATCTGAGATGTCATATTAACTAATTTAAATAATCATTTCTTCCACACTAGCCGTGTGTAGGCTAAGGTTTGGATGAGTAGAGCCAGACTGAAAAATTCACTGCCATAGCCCGGATTTGGGCCGTGGATCTTCCGTTCTCCGTCCGGTTGCTCTGGGCCACTGGGATGCTGTGGCCGGCATGCCGACGTGGCATTAAATTCTTTTTGGACGGATTATTTCCATCAATTTTTCTAAAAAACATAGTGGTTTAACTGTGAGGCCTGGGGCTTAAGTACTTAGAGCATAAGCATGTCTCATTGTATATGAGAGCTCCTAGTGGTACACTGGGAAACATGCGAGTCAGTTGGAGAGTTTAATGTCATGTCAGCGTGTTGGCCATGGTGGCTCGGTGGTTTGGAGCGGCCGGACGGCGAGCGGGGGATTAGTTTTTTGGGTCCGGGCTGTGGCACTGAATTTTTCAATCTGGCTCTACTCATCCATATTAAACAAGTTGTATTTGCTAAATTGTATGGTGCTTTCTGTTTTTTTTTCTATCACGTAAGTTTCTCTCACAAATCAAAATAAATTTTGAAAATAGTATTTTCTGTCTAACAATTGCATTACATATAAAATAAAATGCTAACTTGCGAACTGAGAGGTCATATTAACTAACTTGGATATGCTAAATTAAGTGGTGATTTCCATTTTTCTTTCTATCCCGTGAGGCTTTCTCATAAATCACACAACAAATTTTGAAAATAATAAAATTATATAGTGTTAATATATGATATATATATAAAAGTAAAGATTTTGGGAAAACGGCACGTTCAGAGAGCCCAGGATTTCTCTTTATTGAAATACATACCTGTATATAGATACATATTTTTCCTTTTTGTTATTCTACCATTTTACGTATTAATGTTGCATCTATTAATGTTTACTAGTTAAACAGAAGTTATCCAAAATGAAGTGGCTTTCAGAGCCTATTCCAAGAAACCCCCCAGGTGCCTTCTGCGGTAGGTTCGGGAATTGGCGATCCTGGGGTCCCGAGCCACCCTGACACCCAGGATATGAGTTCCTCTTAGAGTCTTAGAGCTGAGGGGTCAGACAAAACACCCACGCAGTGTGTGGAGACCCGTGTTTCTGGAAAGGTTTGTCCTGGTGGTTAAGGGTTGCACATCTAAGCTCATTCCAGTCTTCTTGTGAATTCGGGGTGGGTGCGCATTTCTAATACACTATTTTAGCTTCTGCTTCGCCCAAACGGGAAGTTAGGGACTAACCCACCCCTAAGTCGGCCAGAACTAGGTACTGTACTGAACTCCAGGGTGAGTGGGACGGTGAGCCCGCTATATTCACCGTGTATCCCTGTCACCCCAGTGGGATGACGCCTTTTTGGGCTCCGTGATGGCTGGGGAGCGCTGGGGGATGAAACTCATTCCATTTCTTATGGCAAACAAACATTTTAATAAAAATATTAAGAAACGTGGAAAGGAAATAGGTGAGTGTTGTGGTGCTCGCTATTTGGTTATTTTTATAACTGAGGAAGGTCGAGAATTTACAACCGTGAACCCGTTTATCAACCATGAAGGGTCTGGACAAATTTGCCTACGGCAGCTGTACCACCCTATTGTGCCGCGTATCCAGGATGCACTCCACGTGTTACAAGCTTCCGCTTTAGCATAGGCTTACGGGGGAATGAAATGACGAGTTCGGCAGCTAAGACGGCTACCATGAAGCCCAGGGTTGGGATACCATCTGTGACAATGGAAGATGTTAGAGCTGAATTACGGAGAGCTGTGCAAACCTGCTGGCAGGAAGAGTGGTCCGCTTTCCGCAGTAATCAACTTAGATCTTTGAAAGAACTTCCGTTCCCTGGGCTACCTCCTGTCATTCATCTCGTCGTGAGGAGGTGTTTGATTCGGTTACGCATTGGGCACCGCTTTTTTACCCATAGTTCTTTGTTTATAAGGGAGGCTACTCCAGTCGGTCCGTTTTGTAACGAAGCGTTGTCTGTCCGACACGTGCTGCTAGAGTGTTTTTGCCTAGCACACGTTAGAACGTCTCTGCAGCTGCCGGCCACCTTTGCAGAAATGCTAGTGGATGACAACAAAGTAGTGGAGAAGGTTTTCAGGTGCTTTTCTAGGTTAAATTTTAGAATTTACGGAAGAGAATGTTTTGCAGTTTGGATTTATATTTCTTTTTCTTTTATTTTTATTTTCTTTTATGTACATGTATTTTTTGTAAGTTTAATTACACAGATCTAGAACCATGTATAGCTGGCTAGTGCCATGAATAATTTATAAAGGGCGCTGACAACTGCTGCAGTTGAGCACCCTTATACACATATCATCATCATCATCATCATCATCATCATCATCATCATCATCATCATCATCATCATCATCATCATCATCATCATCATCATCATCATCATCATCATCATCATCATCATCATCATCATCATCATCATCATCATCATCATCATCATCATCATCATCATCATCATCATCATCATCATCATCATCATCATCATCATCATCATCATCATCATCATCATCATCATCATCATCATCATCATCATCATCATCATCATCATCATCATCATCATCATCATCATCATCATCATCATCAATCATCATCATCATCATTCCAAGAAATAAGAGATGATTAAGGCGCTTGGAATAATAACGGCATATCCCAACCAACTTCGAATTTTGAGATAGAAGCATGATCATGCACAGCTGCCATCTACCTTTCGTGTGATGAAGTATCAAACGAATTGGGATATGCCAAAACTTTCATTTTCCATCTTTAAAATGAGTCTGTAGAGAAAACTTATACATTCTTACCGTAAAAGTGACATATCCCAAATATTAGTGTTCTTTAAGACATCTTTATTTAGGATTCATGTCACTGTAGTGAACGGTAGTAAACATGGCGCCATCTACAGTTGTTATTCCTGCGTCACAAAAAAAAAAAAAAACAGGAAGAAGCGAGTGATATAGGCAACTGTATGGGTGATCAGCCTGACCCCATGGCTCAGTTGGTAAACCACCTGCCTGCCGTACCTAGTACGATTTCCTAGTTCGATTCCCGACGGTGGGGGTAGGGGATTTTTCTCCGATCAAGATAATTCCTCATCCTCTCCAGAGTCTGGAAGTATAAATGAGAGTGCGAATGTGTGCGTGATCTAATGATTAAAACCCAACGGATACGAGTTAACACCTTCGACATGTTCCAAAGGAGAACGGCCCCCGATATGACCATTGGAACAAGTAAAAAATAAAGGAGAGATAAGGCGCCTGACTAGAAATAAATTAATTTGTTAACTTTCAGTGAAGAAAACATACACATGCTTATGTTGCAGTTGCATTTTGTATCCTGTATTCACTAAAGTGGTGATCTTTTAAGAGTGCACACGTGTTTTTCAAAGTTAGTAAATATACTGCTTAGCAAGCCTAGCGCTGGTGCCCCTAGTAGTAAATGCAAAACAACTCATAAGATTTTACATAAATAGGCTACAAATATTCTTGTTAAGGTGTATTCCTTTTTCAAACAAATGTCAATTAAAGGCATTATCGAAAGTACAAATTTCGCTACGAGTAGGGAATTAATGTTATAAGCTGACCACGTGTGTGCTCATTCTGTGATGAATATTGTTAACGAAGGCAAACAGGTTACCAAATTAGAAGTTTCCACATTCAGATCTCCAGGAAAACATCGGCAGCTAATAAACATGCTACCAACTTAGACAATTTTCAAAAGTGTATTTCACAAAGAACAATTTATGATTTATATTGCAAGGGTGAATATCTAGCTGCCAAAAGGCTGACCAATTTAATGAGGCGGGAAAATAGAATATACGGATTCTGTATCTTCTATGCATAATATTCTGAAATCTCTTGGGTTCAAATATAGGAGAACCAATGATGGTCACAAATTTCTGCTTGAAAGAAGCGATATTGTTACTCCAAGACTAAAATTTCTGCATAGAATGCACAACATTTGTACATGAGAGTCATGGTGTAAAATGCTTCATAAATACAAATTCATATCTAGCTATTAAGTAGCTGTTAAGTACTGTAGTTAAACAAAACTTGGCTTAAAGTCCATTATAGACTGTATATAAACATGACATCATTAAAACAGAAAGTATATTCACAAATCATTGAAATCACTACATTGTTTCACTGTAGCAAACACCTTATTTCGTAGAACACATCTTAATTTGAATCATTTTGTTTTGTGTGCGTATGAATGATAGCCATGTAAGAGAACTGTTCTCCTGTTCGAGGCTTTAAGGTTCAGATTGTGCGATTACTATTGCATATGTTCTCACACACATGCTTAATTATTATGCGAACTTCTGTCAGCATTGTATCACTGTACATCTTCGCATCTGTATGATACTTGCTAGATGGATTCCGCGAGAAAAAGACAGATATATCTTCCATCTCTGTCGCCCGCCAGCCGTGGAACTGGCAACGCTAAGACAGTACGATAACAGCATTGTCTCAATCCATGTTCATTCCTATTTTGTAGCTTTTCTAAAGATTACTGTACTGCAATGCTTCCTAACATGTACAAGCAATTTATCAATATTCTGCAAATGTTTATGTGGACAAAAGTGAAGTTGAAGATTAAGCGCTGTAAGAAAGCTCTAAAAACGGTAGGGATATTCATTTGGGTAAAACACATCAGGTTTCTTCTATGGGTGCCCCAAAGTATTTAGTTACAGTGTAACTTTTGTATCAACAATTTTAGCGACAAACACATTTCCTTGGTTCACTATTCACATGCAGTAGACAAGAGGATCTTCTAATTCAATGCTGAACACTGCATTAAAACTTTGGAGGGAAATAGCTTTATTACTTATATCGTCAAACGTAAAATGCTAAATCCCTGGGAAATATTGCCTAATGTTTCAGCTGTAAGTTAGCAGAGCAGAGGCGCCCGTTAACGGTAGAATGTCTTTAAATGTCCTCTTGAGTCACTTTAAACATAGTAAAAGCAAAACAAAACAAATCAAAACACGCTAAACGGTGATACAAATGAAAATAAAATTAAAGAAGCAATTCATGCAGTGATACATGGTACCAAAATATTAAGCATGTTTAGTAGGTAAATATGTCATTTTATTTATTTAAATCAAATTATATTTGTGACTTTTATGTTATTTTAATACTAGTAGTGTATACCTTAAGCAGATGGCGTATCGGATATAGCGTCATCGAGTAAAACAATATGAAAAACAAAATATATCTGTTGTAACTAAGGAGATTAAACATTAGTGATTTAAAAGTGATGCTAGGATCAGAACGGAGCATTTACGAATATCCTAGCAGAGGTCCTCGCAAATGTGTTATGAAAAATATCAGGTATTATTATTATTTGATATTTAAAGATAATTATAGGAAAGAAGTATACCTAAACATTATTCGACTATATGAAACACAAATTGTTATAATCTAATTTCGTAATGAAAGACGTTCTGAGTGAGTTATTATGACTAATGTATGTACGCAACAAATAATGTTTAATAATTCGATAATTGTATAGTTTAACTATCAGATATTGAAGATTTTGCTGTGGATTATAACAAATTGTGCTAATTAATTTTTTTTTAATTAACGCTTAGCAGTTTATGTTGCATATTTTCGCAGCTTTGTTCTGTGACAATATTTAGAGCGTTTGTGAAGTTATTTAGCGATTTTATGAGATTCTCCTGTCTTCTTAAGAACTATAGTGATTTAATTTATATCATTGTCTACAGGAGCAGAGGGATTTACTCAAGGAACACAGTTTCAACAAGAATCACCTAGAGCAGAAGAAGGTAAGATAATAAATACTCCATATTCTTTCCGAAATCATTAGATTTTACGTAGAAAATGAAGCTAGCTACAGTGAAGCAATGAATACTTTACAAATATAACAATTTGTAACAAAAACTTCACTTAGCTTAAGAAAATGATGTCAATTCTTCTTTCTAATTAAAATCGAACTCACAAACTCTTGTTCGCATCTTCAGTCAAAGAAGAGATTTATTAGAGATATATTTATATTTATTAGATTCATTAGATTTTGTTAGCAATCTATAAGAACATGAATTTATATTAACTGGTTTTCTCTATGTAACATCACTTCAGCATCAGGTAGTTTGCTGTTGGATAGACTAAAACTTATTGAAAATGCGGCGGACCAATAATCGTTATGAAGTAGTCCTCCTGCAGTATTTCACTTTTATATTAACATTACGCTATTAGTATACTTGCCTCAAATTTTGTAGAGAAGCACCAAAACCTAAGAGCATAAACACACAAGGAGTGCATTTTCCATATCGTTATTACTTGAGCAATAATGAATAAATATTTAGCTGGCGTTAATTTACACAAGATATTGTTTCATACAAATTTATGCTTATCATCTTACACAAGTATGGAATGAAAAAGTGTACTTCCAACAATTTTTTGAAATATTCGTTTGTCGAAATAAATACTATTTTTACTACTAAAAGAGTAATTTTGTTCAATTTATGCATTATTGTTTCTTATTACCAACGTCAATTAAACGATTAACCAATTTAAAACTAACTTTAAAGAGAGTCGATTAAAGAGACTAGACAACACTTACTTTTAAAATTTTCCGGGACATGTTTCTGAGGCTTTGCCTCTATCATCGGCCGGCTCTCGACTGGTTCTCGTTGGTGTAGCTGACGATATTTTGTTACAGGTCTCCTCTGGTGGCGGTTCAAGGAACTTGCTGAACAAATCTTTCTGGGCGATGTCGAAATTGAATACTTTGTTCCTATTTTTTGAAATGAAGATTTGTTCCCATGTGGATAGTTCTGGTTTTCCTGATGTATGTTTTAGTAGTTTTGGTTCTGGATTTATGTTGTGGTTTTTTTCCCAAAAATGTGTGGCAACTGCTGATTTTTCTAATTGTTTATATTTTATGTTTCTAAAGTGTTCCTTTGCTCTTGTTTCTAAATTTCTTTTTGTTTTTCCAATATAAATTTGACTATAGTCATTGCATTCAATTTGATATATACCAGATTTTTTGTTAGATGGAATGGCATCTTTGATGTTTGAGCAAATTAGGTTTTTTAAGGAGAAATGGTTGACTGGTGCTAGTTGAATATTTTGTTTTTTGAAGACTTTTTTGAATTTATCATAGGCCCATGGACGGTAAGTGAATTTTTTGAAAATCATATTAGTTTCTATAGCTGAGAGAGTTGTGGTTTCCTTTAGTAGCTTCTTCTTTTTTGCTAAGCTCACTTCAAAAAAGTCTTCAAAAACAAAATATTCAACTAGCACCAGTCAACCATTTCTCCTTAAAAAACCTAATTTGCTCAAACATCAAAGATGCCATTCCATCTAACAAAAAATCTGGTATATATCAAATTGAATGCAATGACTGTAGTCAAATTTATATTGGAAAAACAAAAAGAAATTTAGAAACAAGAGCAAAGGAACACTTTAGAAACATAAAATATAAACAATTAGAAAAATCAGCAGTTGCCACACATTTTTGGGAAAAAAAACCACAACATAAATCCAGAACCAAAACTACTAAAACATACATCAGGAAAACAAGAACTATCCACATGGGAACAAATCTTCATTTCAAAAAATAGGAACAAAGTATTCAATTTCGACATCCCGCAGAAAGATTTGTTCAGCAAGTTCCTTGAACCGCCACCAGAGGAGACCTGTAACAAAATATCGTCAGCTACACCAACGAGAACCAGTCGAGAGCCGGCCGATGATAGAGGCAAAGCCTCAGAAACATGTTCCGGAAAAATTTAAAAGTAAGTGTTGTCTAGTGTCTTTAATTGACTCTCTTTAAAGTTAATTTATCATAACAACACTGTTTTCAACACTTCCAAGAAAGGAATTGAAATTTAAAACTACTGGAAATACTGAGGTGTGCTTTTGTTTGCGTGATAATTTTGTGTCTTACTTGCGACATACATTTTGGAAATTTATGTTTATTTAATTAACAGAATTTAAAAAATTCAACAACAGTGCATATCCTTTGTAGAGATTACACCGAAACATATCATAAACCTTTATTGACATTTATATTTTTTGATGAAATCTACAATGTGGATCTGTAATTATATTTTGACTCCTTATGTATAAAGCTCCGGTTCTTTATTATGTAGGTTAAAAGCACAAGGGTTGTTTCGACTTTATAGTTGATTTTCTTAGAAATTATTCTTCTCCAGCAGATTTAACCTAAAATGCTACACACAATGCAGTTTTAATCCAATTAAAAGCTGTGCTTGAACGCAGAAGTTCCAAAAATTAAATATTTTATGGTTTTTCTTTGACTTTAAAAGCGATACAATACTTCAAAATTCAGGACATGAAATGCAATCATATTTAAATACTATATTTCCTGTTGTTGAGGCTGGTAAAGGAATTAAATTTTAAGTTTGTTCATTATAATCTGGTAAAGGGAGGACAGTTCTTAAAAAAAGAGTGTTTAAAATTGCTTGTGTGGACCACTAAGCATAGGCTGATAAAATATACCTTTAAGTCTCAATCATACTGTGACTTTGTGTTATCCCACTTCTTGACACCAGTGTGACTTTGTGGGTTCGTGAAATGAAAAGTCCAATTACACCACTCAACAATGTTCTTTATTTCCACCGACTTACAGTTTAACACTTGCCAATTACACAGAATTACGTGCTGCAACAATTACAATTTACCCGTTCGTCCGTTACAATTTCCTTGTACTCGCGATTACATAAACTCCGATACTCATACCCAGTTCGTACAGTCTTCTCGTTCCACAATCCTTTCGTTCATTAACACGTCACTGACTAACTCTTACACCAAGAACTGCGACTGTCTTCTCGCTCACACTCACTAACCAACTGATTGACCAACTCCACCAACAACAACAACTGACTGACTGACTCTGTCTGTCTGTAACCCTCTTTATATCGGAATATCGCCGGTTTCTAGTGACCAGGAGAATGTTCCAGACTCCGTAATTTCTGGAACCAGGTGGGCAGAAACAGACGCACAATTATGTTTCTTTCCGACCGCTGGCTGTCACCACTATAAGACAAACGAGGGAAAGGCGTGGCTAACCGAGCCTCCCCTGTCTTCCGTTGCCAGCTGCTCACAGGGTGTTTCAGCGCTCCCCGTTACACTGCTCCCTTCTCAAAGCTGTTCGCCCTCGAACAGCCCCATCGTAGCGTGCGAGGCGGTCCAGGTGTACCACCAGCATCTGCTCGGAGTCTCAGCCAGAAGTAGCGCTGCCGTAGTTTGTGAATCATTCGGTTCGCTCCCAGGTGTCCTCCTGAAGTACCGGCGTGCACTTCCTCCAAGACTTCCGGGACCTTGCTCCGGGGAAGTACCAACTGTCCTCTCTGCGCCTTCCCATCGGGTGACTCCCATACCCGGAACAGCACGCCCACTCTGGTCTTCAACGAGTCCCATTGGGCCCAGTGCGACTTGTAGGTGGCGCTCCTCGGTGCGATGTCCTCCCAGGTCGGTCTCGTCCCTGCGTCCACTTCCCTCAAGAGTGGCCCCAAGTCTGCGTCCGCCAGCTGCTCCCTCCTCAGGCCTGCGCTATCCCAGCCTTCAGCAGGCACTGCCACAACTACTCGGACTGCTGCGGCACGCTCCTCCTCTTCCACTCTTGTGCGCTCGTGGCCGTCCTGGATCTGCGATAGGACACCTCCAATGCAATGGTCGCTGGCGTCGGTGTCCACAATGAAGGCACCACCCGGTTGTGGGAAACCCAAAATAGGAGCACTGCACAGGGTCCCCTTCGGGTGCTGGAAAGCGTCTTCGGCGTCCTCCGTCCACACATAAGGCCGGTTTTCCTCCGTCAGGCGGGCGAGGGGCTTTGCGATGTTGTCGGCCTTTTCCTCTAAATCATTAAGGCGGTCGTCTACTTGACCCTTCCGCTTGCCCGGGTTCGTGACGTCATTCCCCACGCCGGCCAACCGTTCCTCAAACTTGGCGGCGAGAGCCTCATTCGCCACCTTCATTTCGGTAGCCAGACCGTCATTCGCTGCTCTCATTTCCGTGGTTAACTCGGCCTTCATTTGTTCCATCTTCTCGGCGATGTTGTTTGCCGTCTTCATTTGTTTCAACTCTGCGGCGATGTTCTCCCTAGCCGTCCTGATTAGTTTCAGTTCCGCGGCCAGGTTATTTCTAGTCTCCAGCGTCTCTGTTAATTCGGCCCGCATTTCTTCCATCTTCCTGATGATGTTGTCTTTAGCCGTCTTCATTTCTTTCAGTTCCGCTAAAATCTTTTCTAATGCTGCCTCCATCGTTGTAATGTTCGGTGATGTTGTTTTCCCGCTTCCTGACACCAGTGTGACTTTGTGTTATCCCACTTCTTGACACCAGTGTGACTTTGTGGGTTCGTGAAATGAAAAGTCCAATTACACCACTCAACAATGTTCTTTATTTCCACCGACTTACAGTTTAACACTTGCCAATTACACAGAATTACGTGCTGCAACAATTACAATTTACCCGTTCGTCCGTTACAATTTCCTTGTACTCGCGATTACATAAACTCCGATACTCATACCCAGTTCGTACAGTCTTCTCGTTCCACAATCCTTTCGTTCATTAACACGTCACTGACTAACTCTTACACCAAGAACTGCGACTGTCTTCTCGCTCACACTCACTAACCAACTGATTGACCAACTCCACCAACAACAACAACTGACTGACTGACTCTGTCTGTCTGTAACCCTCTTTATATCGGAATATCGCCGGTTTCTAGTGACCAGGAGAATGTTCCAGACTCCGTAATTTCTGGAACCAGGTGGGCAGAAACAGACGCACAATTATGTTTCTTTCCGACCGCTGGCTGTCACCACTATAAGACAAACGAGGGAAAGGCGTGGCTAACCGAGCCTCCCCTGTCTTCCGTTGCCAGCTGCTCACAGGGTGTTTCAGCGCTCCCCGTTACAATACATATAGAAAAAGGTGATGTCAAAACTGCAAATCCCTTAAGTTCTGCATAAGTTGTCAGTAAAAATAAAAGTTCAGTCAAACTTACTGAAAGAATAATATTATCAGATTTGCATGATTAGCCGTAAAACTTAGAAGACCATTATGTGCAACAATCTGAATGTAATAAAATAGTTATTTGTCTCATACATTATTTTTTCTTAATACAGCACCTTTTTCTGTAAATTTAGTAGAATTAATAAGTAAGTAATAAAACAAACTGAGATGATAAAATGAACTTTATATGCAAAATAAGTACTTACAGTGCTCTTTGCTGTACCAATATTACAACCAGATATAATAATTTGCTACAAAATATACTTACGTGTTTGGGAAGTGATTAATTACTCACAGAACTTGAGAGACATGTTCCCCAAAAATCTTCTTTTTTTAACTTATTTATTGATCGATCAGCGCATCTGAACTCTACAGATCATTAATCAGACATAATTTACATACATTATACAATGAATAAAAATGAATTGAGGAAAGCCCAGCAGGTACATTATTGTTTTTAGTATTACAGAAGTTCTTGTTGTGAGAGCTTATCCAATGGTAGACGACTCCTGATGTGGTTTGGAAAGCTGGATTTTCTGCCAAGGGAATAGTAATGGCTCCTGAAATGTGTTTTAAGTTTCTGTAGAACTTTTCGTCTGGTGAAAAAAGTGACGGTTGAATGGTGCTGATTCCAGTTTGTCTATGTAATTGACTATTACAGACAAACCATGGTGCTTTTGTTGAGATTCGTAATACTTTGTTTTGAAATGTCTGGATACATTTGATTTCATATGGACTGGTCCCTCCCCAGACTGGGCAGGCATATAGTAGGAGTGGTCTTAATAAAGTCGTGTAGAGTAGTGTGCAGTATTTTTTATTTGAGTGAAGATCTTTTGTTGAGAAGAGGGTAGAGCTTAGCCAGTCTTGCTCGAGTAAGTTTTAGTTTGTTACTTATGTCTGGTTTCCATGTGACTCGCCGATCCATGAATACACCGAGGTATTTAACTGTTTCACTCTCAGTTTCCAGGGTATAGGTTTCACTGGGAGTGTTACTGGAGGATAGTCCGGTCTGCATTGTGTAAAGATCATTGCTTCACATTTTTGCTGGTTAAGCGAAATACACCAGTTATCAAGCCAGCGCATAATTAAGTTTAAGGCCTCTTGAAGGTGATTTCTGGCGGTATGAATATTGCAATGTGTTGCAAAGATTGATGTATTGTCTGGATACATAGCAATTTGAGCTCTAGGCATTGAGACTAATCTGAGACTAGTTCCCCAAAAATCTCTGTTGCGTCTTCAGTCATTCATTTTATTTCTTTTGTTACCCTTACAGCAGCTATGTGACAGATTATTTTTGTATTCATTACCAATCTCTGAAAATAAAACGAACTTAAATAGAGAATCGATTCGCAATATTTCAAAATTTATTTCCTCTTATTTATTTTTTAAAATAAATATTTTATGCCAAACCATTAAGTCTCTTGGACTATTTAATTGCTTTAATAATATAACTTCTGCATTTATTTCATAGTCAAATGACCACAAATGTTCTGCTATGGCTGGTTTATCCATCTGTTTACGCCCAATATTTCTAAAAGGTTCCTCATTTTGGTTTCTAAATTACATGTTTGATCCTTTCAATGTACAACTGATCGCAATCTACAGAACTAAATTGCTAAATGCCTAATTACTTCTCATCTGAAATATTATTTTATGAGAAAGATGTAATAAATTATGTATATTGTATTTACACTGAGGAACCAAGGTTATACCAAATTCTTTAAACATTTATGAAATTTGCATTAGCACAAAGATGGTAAAAGCATTTTGCAAAGTTATAATCATCTTCTTTTAAGGTTGGAAACGTTGTTTACATTTGTGTATTTTAATGTTTCAAAATTTATATGCATAAAATCATTATTAAAACAATTAATTAAAGCAGTATTAATAATATGTTCTTATTCCCTATTGAATTCCTCTATATTTGGGGCTATATTAACTTGAAAATGAAACTGTTAAAAGCAGCAAATTTATCTAAAGTGTTAGAAATTTTATTTTTTATGTTATTTTATCAATAAGAGTTAATGAACTATAAATGCCGAAATTTAGTAATCGTTATATCTTTTTTGAAATAGAAAATAAATACAATTATTTCTAATCTCTGACATGAATTTTTTATCTTTATCTTGTAGATTTAAAGGTTTTAAAGCATCATTTATGTCTTCATCAGTAACAATAGCAAAAGTTTCTTCTACGAAGCTATACCAAGCATTAATATTTGAAGGGAATTCTTTAGTGACTTGCATATCAAAATATCTAATACAACGATCAGGAAGGGAAGATGAAAGTGGGTTATGCATTGCTAAACCAGAAGTTTTTTAAAAAAATTGACCATTGAAAATTGAAAAGGAATTTGACGATTGCAAAGATTAGCAAACCCTAAAATTATGATTTATTCTTCATCTAAATCTATAGAAGACATCCACTTTTAAAAATCATTACAAGTTTTTCTCTAAGAATCCTGAGAAATGCAGCATTTCTATGAAAGGAGACAAGTTTATCGTTCTACAGCCATCAACTACTACATTGTTAATCCTTCTTTTACAGTTTATTTTAGGTCGCAGGACCCATAGGTCTTAGAGCGACCACATTGGAAATTACAATGTTACAATAATATTACAACACTGTAAAAATCAAAGACTCAATTCGATATAACATGAGAGAAACTTGAATTCGGAGAGTTATATACAGTGATATAGACAAATTTCCTTAAAGAACATTAACAAATTAACTAAAGTGTAAGTGTAATAACATGTTACTTGAAATATTGTACCTTTTTTATGGCATAATTGTATTTTGTGAACTGAAACCAAATATATTTAAATGTAAGGGGGATTGTACATATATCAATAGATGGTGGTGGTTCTTTTGACAACAAGTAGGAATGTGTTAGTTTTGTATGTCCTATTCTTAGTCTTACTATTTTAACTTGATCTTTTCCCTAGAATTTTATCTAGAACCCACTCTGGCTGTTTATTAAACTTATTTAATGTATTTGCTTATGGATGTGTTGTTTCAATGGTGTTTCCACATTGCTTTGAAATTAATGGCTGACTGATGCAAGGTCTTGATGAGGTGTAGGGATATAAGAGGTGGAGGTGGAACCTTTGCAATAGCTCTGGCTTACTTTTCAGCTTCCTGATTATCAGATACACAGTGGAGCCATCACTTTTGAACCAATAATAGGACACACGTGCAACTTTGGGAGAAGATAATACACAATTGGGAGATTACATTACACTATATAATTCTCAGAGAAAATGCTGGAAGTGTACTGCACCAGCTACTATACATGTTAGCATTCATCTCACCATATTCTTTGAAGGTTTACAGACAGAATCCTGGCGAAAGTTACTTATTTCGGTTTGAATGGATTCCTTGAGAGCACCAATTATCTGTGGACTATTCTTTTATCCTGTATTCTGCAGATATCCCCAAAGGAAAAGATCTGGTGATGTTAGGTTCAAGGGATCTGGGGGGCCAGAAATCTTTTGAGATTATTCAATGATCAAAGAAACTGGTTACAAGTTCTATGGTGTCTTTAGATGTATAGCAGGTTGCTCCATCTTGCTGGAAATAACCTTCTCTCAGTACGATATCATCTCCGTAAAACTTCAGGGAATAATTTGAGACAAGTGCAAATATATGTAGATACTGGTGGAGGGCACTTCCAACAGTTTCTCTGAGATGCAAATAGTATACTGTAACCTCCCAATTGTGTAAAATAAAAAGAAGTATTTCTGAATGTGGAGTGCCATTGTTACTAAAATTAGGCAAATGAGTCAACTTGTATATACTTTTCTCCACTTACAAGTTTTATGATAAAGACTAGTTTCTGGGAACCTCTTCCCTATCGTCAGTTCTGTGGTTGACTGATGATGCATCCGGTGTCTGTATCTGGCTTGGTGTCGTGCTGCCATCTAATGTCCGGGTAAGTTTGATGATGTCATCCATGGCAGGAATCTCAAAATTCATCAAGAGGTCATGTTTCTTTGTAATAAATATGTTTTCCCAAATTTGTAGTTCCAGAGGTTTCTTTACCTGTTTGATCAGTTCTATTTCGTGTTTTATGTTGTGCTTCTCAGACCAGAAGTGATGTGCTACGGCTGACTTGCCCATGTGTTTGAATTTAATATTTCTGAGGTGTTCTTTCATTCTTGTTCCTAGATTCCTTTTTGAAAAATGGCATAGATATGTGGACGATGTGTTTGCTATAGATCCTAGAAGACTAACTGAGGATGCTATAAAGTTGCTAAACCTACAAGATAAATCCATAGTTTTCACCATTGAAGTAGGGCAGGAAGAACGGCTACCTTTTCTAGATTTGAAAATCATTAGAACACCAACAGGATTACAATTTGAAATATACAGAAAAGCAACACATGTTGACAATTACATTAAATGTAATCCATTCAACCTAGTACAACATCAATATGCAGTATTCCATAGTTTGGTTCACAGATCAATCAACATTCCACTAACAAAAACAGAATATGAACAGGATTACACTCACATACACCAGGTTGCCAAATTGCACAACTGCAACACAAATTTCATCAAAAAGTTGATCTACAGACACAAAAGGAACAAAAACTTAAAGGACATTACTACGTTAATAAAACTAGAAAATCCATACACCAGATGTGCCAAATTTACATTTCATCCAAAATAATTCAGGAAATTTGAAAAGATATTTAAGAGCTTCAACATAAAATCAGCCCCTCAGAATAAACACAACATCCGCAACTTACTATACCACTCTTTAAAAAATAGCACACCGAAAACTCAATTATGAAGCATTCACCAAATGAGCTGCCAGGATTGTGACAAGATATATATTGGTAAGACCAAAAGGAATCTAGGAACAGGAATGAAAGAACACTTCAGAAATATTAAATTCAAACACATGGAAAAGTCGGCTGTAGCACATCACTTTTGGTCTGAGAATCACAACATAAAACAAGAAATAGAACTGATCAAACAGGCAAAGAAACCTCTGGAAATACAAATTAGGGAAAACATATTTATTACAAAGAAACAGGACCTCCTGATGAATTTTGAGATTCCCGCCGTAGATCACATCATCAAACTTAGCCGGACATTAGATGGCAGCACGACACCAAGCCAGATGCAGAAACCAGATGCATCATCAGTCAACCACATAACTGATGATAGGGAAGAGGTTCCCAGAAACTAGTCTTCATTAAAAAACTTGTAAGTGGAGAAAATTATATACAAGGTTGATTCATTTGCCTAATTTTAGTCCCAATTGTGTATTATATTCTCCCAAAGTTCCACACGTGCTCTATTATTTATTCAAAAGTTATGGCCTATTGAAATGGCTCAGGTTTATATGGATCACATTATAGCTCTCTGAAACGGTATCCATACGAAGATTATGTCCTTACCCTGAGATCTCAGATTATGTTGTGGTATCTGTATATCTTGAATCAAATTATGTGTGGTCCAAGGGTCACATATTGCCTTTAGAGAACTCATGGAATCAGAAAGAATGATGAAATGGTTCCTATCAGAATTTTGTATTTGTAGCATTGAATGTTTAACGGTGTAAACCTTAGAGGAAAATAGGGAGAAGACATTTGTATGCCTAAAGGAAGTAGCTTTATCTGTAGATACTATTGCACAGCCACACGCATCGGCAGTTTTTGAGCCATTAGTGTAAAGTACACAGTGTTTTGGGTATACATTTAATAATGCAAGAAGTAAGCATTTAAACTGAATAGAGTTGGTGTTACTTTTGATCTGGTTGGCCATATCCAGTAAAATGTGTGGTTTAAACAGCATCTAGGGTGGAAAACTGTGGATTCCCTTATTTATTGTTAATGTAATATTAATATTTATCTCTTTGCAACACTTTTGTAACTCTTAGGTATGGTAATATCTGCTATACTCTGGATGCTGTGTATTTATCTTTATATTTCTTAGGAACGATGTATTTCAACGCAGGTGGATCACGGATTGCTGCTACCTTATGGCACATTGTGCTGTAAACTGTTTTCTTCTCATGCATAAAGGCATTTAGTTGTTTCAATTTGTATGCTAGTAGTAGGACTAGTAAGAAAGGCTTCACTTGCAATTCTTAATGCAGAATATTGAACAGTATCAGCATTTTGAGGGTCGATAAAGAATTTGAGTTATATACCACAGAACCATAATCAAGTTTGGAATGTATTAAGGCTTGAAAAGTTTTGTTAATTACTGTCTGATCTGATCGCCAGTTATTCGAAGAAAGAGATCTTAATATTGACATAGAAAATGAAACTAGCTACAATGAATCAATGAATATTATACAAATACAACAATTTATAACAAAAACTTCACTTGCCTTAAGAAAATGATATTAATTCTTCTTTCTAATTGAAATCGATTTCACGACCTCTTGTCCCCGTCTTCAATCAATGTAAACCACAGAAAACCTTCATGAAATCGATTTCAATTAGAAACAAGAATTAACATCATTTTTCAAAGATAAGTGAAGTTTTTGAAACAAATTGTTGTATTCGTTATTTATCTTCTTAATGTAGTTGTTTCTTAAATCTTTTATATGAGGAATCCATGATAATCTGTTTTCAAATTTGAGTCCAAGAATTTTAATTATTTTTACTATTTGCAGTTCTTCTTTCTTAACATATGATTCTTTTAAACTATGCTTCTGTTTATATCTTTTAAAGGTTATGCATTTAGAATTAGATTTGGAAGCTTTGAAATCTTTACCTTGTAGGCATTTTGTTGTGTCATTCAGAGCTTTTTGTATAAACTGGTTGAGAATGTCTTGGTTTTTGCTTTGCAGAACAGTGTTATGTCATCAGCAAATTGATATGCTTTAACTGGAGATGGAATTATTTCCTTGATACCATTTATGTCAATGAAAAATAAAGTAACACCCATGATAGCACCCTGTGGAATTAATCCTGTGTGATTCCCTCAGTGCACTTCAAAGCCTACGGCAGCTGTATAGCTGCCACCCTATTGTGCAGCATATCCAGGATGCCCTCCACGTTTTAAACGCTTCTGGCATTAGCATGGTGTGTGCATGGATCCCTGGTCATGTAGGCTTGCGGGGGAATGAAATGGCCGATTCAGCAGCCAAGATGGCTACCATGAAGCCCAGGGTTTGAGTACCATCTGTGACATCAAAAGATTTTAGAGCCATATTGCGGAGAGCTGTGCAAACCTGCTGGCAGGAAGAGTGGTCCGCTCTCCGCAATAACAAACTTAGACCTGTGAAAGATCTTATAATTCCCTGGGTTACCTCCTGTCGTTCTTCTCATCTCGAGGAGGTGAGTTTGGCTTGGTTGCATATTCGGCACTGCTTTTTACTCATAGCTTTCTTTTTAAAAAGGAACCTGCTCCACTGTGTCCATTTTGCAATGAAGCGTTATCTGTCCAACACGTGCTGCTAGAGTGCTTTTACCTAGCACATCTTAGGACATCTCTGCAGCTGCTGGCCAGCTTTGCAGAAATGCTAGCGGATGATGACAGGGTAGTGGAGAAGGTTTTTAGATTCTTTTCTAGGTTAGACTTTAGGATTTAGTAAATGGAAGTTTTGGTAGGTCTTGATATTTATAGATATATATATATATATATATACATATATACATATTTATACATCTATACATATTTATACATCTATACATATTTATAGATATACATACATATATATGTGCGTGTACTTTAAATAAGCTTATTTACACTGGTATAGGGTTTAGAAAGATTTATATCTGGCTTTTGTCATGACTAGATTTTTAAAGAGCGCTGATAACCGCCGTAGTTGAGTGCCCTGATACACATCATCATCATCACACCCTGTGTAATTCCGTTTTGCATAGTAACTGTTTTTGAGAGGGTATCATTGATTCACACTTGTATAACTCTCTGTTATGAGAAATAATATATGAAAAATAACATATTTCCTTTTATATTGTTATCCAAGAGTATTGGTATAATACTTTCTCTTTATACCATATCATAAGGTTTCTTTATATCTAAACTTATAACAGTTGAGTGTTGGCAATTTTATCCATATTTCAGATTCCAGTAAGATCAGATTATGAGTTGTAGAATGGAA
Source organism: Mantis religiosa (assembly GCA_030765055.1). Classification (NCBI taxonomy): domain Eukaryota; kingdom Metazoa; phylum Arthropoda; class Insecta; order Mantodea; family Mantidae; genus Mantis; species Mantis religiosa. The sequence goes on along the minus strand of JAUKNK010000221.1, from coordinate 1,107,195 downwards.
TTGACGAAATCCTTTTTCTTCCTTAGTAAAAATACTTTAGTGCTCTAAGGTCCACCTTAGCTCATTGTTAATAATCTTATCCATCAATTTGCTCATTTTGCATGTTAAAGAAATAGGTCTAAAGCTCTGAGTGTTTGCTTTGTCTTTATCTGGCTTGAGGATAGTTACTTCAATTGCTTTTCGCCATTGGTCTGGAAAACATTTATTCATCCAACAATTGTGATATATTTGCAAAAGATAATTCAATGTTATTCTGGGTATATGCTTTAGCAGTTAATAAGAAATGTTTTCTGGTCCTGATGCTACTATGTAGCACAGTATTTATTCCTTCGTTGTGAGTGCTTCATTAAAATGTTGTTTATAGTGATCCTGTATTGCATTTATATCTAGATGTTTTCATATTTACTTCTTAAAAAATTTGATTATAACTCGTATATCACTAGAAGAATCAGAGAAGGTTTTTGTAGTACATCTATTTCATGAGGCACATTTACTCATTTGTTGCTTTCTGGGTTTCAGAGACAATTCATTTGTTTTCTGATATTGATTATTTGAATTCTTCTGAATCTATTCCAAATTTTGGGAAGTGATGTTTGACAGTAAAGTCGTGATACAAAATTAAGCTATGATAAATGTTCGCTTTCTTTTATTTATTTTCTTGCTGCCGCTTGCTTGCGGAAAATAAATTTTGATATTAAGGTTAGGATACCTTTTTATACTTGTTATATGCAACATTTTTCTTTTTTTACATCTCTCATTCCATCCATGGAACTGTTCTTTTGTTTCTATGTAGCTGTAATTTAGGTATGCTGTTTTCTGCAGTTTCTATTATGCATTTACAGAATGATTCCAATACGTTATCATTATTTGTTTTGTGGAATTCCCAAAAGGGTATTAAGTTTTCCATTTTTTTATCTAAACTTTTTTGAAATTTTTCCCACTAAGCCCATTTGTAGTTAAAGACAATAGTTGGATGTGTGGTACTTGAGGAGTATATTTTCAAAATTATGGGAAAGTGATCACTTCCATTTGGCTCTTTGCAAGCACTCCATTCAGATAAGTGGGCCATATCTTTCATACCAGCTCAAAAGAAGTTTGGTACCTCACAACTGTAATTTATCAGTAGTGGCAAATTTTTATGAAACTGTTTAACTAAATTGTAAGTTAGGGAATTTATACATATAGTTTAGAGTCTGTTTCATGTTATTTCTGGGCTAATGAGTTTTAGGAAGGGCATAGTTAATAAATATACCCCAAAAAAGAGGAACGAAATGTATTACAAAACATATTATTAGTACTGCTTTAATTGATGGTTTAAGTAACATTTTATTCATAACGAGTATGAAAAATTTAAATATAAAAATATGTAATATGTCTAACTTAAAACAATAATTGAGGAACAAACTTTAAACATTTACATAGAATCGTTGGGCTAATAAGATGTACACAAAATTGTTAAAGAATTCATATAACTTTGGTTCCTCAGAGGAAATACATGTATGGTGTTAATGCTTAGATATTTAACAGCAAAGCTATTCTCCTTGCCTCCCAATATTTTAAGGTCAAATGCGGAAGTGTTTAGGTAGTTCACAGATCTTTTATATTCTTTGCCGCAGCCTTGTTTGCATAAAAAGACCATTTGAGGATGATAACAATCCAATTTTTTACAAGTGTTTGCTGAAACATTCATGTCTAGTGGAAAGTATGAACACTACAACAGCTATTTTTCTAGTTAGTTCAGGAAATAGTTTAGCCTCTACAGAATATTTGTCTTTTGGTGTTTAATACATTTGTAGTTAATTTAGCTGTATAATCATTATCCATCTTCATCTTGATAATTCTCTAATTGATTCCAATGGTACTTTTCATTGCATCTTATTTTGAATTTCGGTACCCATTTTTGCTGGGATGTCCACCATCTCATTGTTGCTCAATGCACAATGTGCACAAATCCACTAGAAGGCTATCATTAATTAAATTTTGTATGTTTCACTAAACAATGACTTTCTCTTACTGATTCAGTTTTTAGATTCTGATTTAAAGCTATTGGTTGGACTGCTAAGGTAGCTACAGAATAGGAATGAAAAGGTGGGACTAGGCATCACTGTTCTAGAGCTACTGGCCAATGCGATGCATGCAACACTGTACAGCTAAGCAGGCGTACTGGCTCACTTTGCCGAACCATATGGCTAATGTCTTTGTGTGTTCTGAAGACACCAAATAAAGAGTTATTCTGTTTTTCCCATGTTACAGAGCTATTTCTTCTGAGGATTACTGTCCAAACCCTATGTTTTTGGCACATCTGGTTTTGGATATATGGAAAATAAGGCACCTGACTAGAAAGATATGAATTATTAAGTATCAGTGAAGAAAAGCACAAACATGCTCATGCTGCAGTTGCATTTTGCACCCTACATTTAATAAAGTGATCTTTTAAGAGTGCACATGTGCTTTTCAAAGTTAGTAGCTTCTCAAGCTTAGTGCTCGTGTGCCTAGTAGTAACTGTAAAACTACTCATAAGATTTTACATAAATAGGCTACAATTACTCATGTTAATGTTTATTCCTTTTTCAAACGGATGTCCATTAAAGACTTTTTCGAAAGTCCAAATTTCACTCACAATTGAGAACTAATATTATGAGCTTGTCATGTGAGTGCACATTCTGTGATGGACATTGCTAAAGAAGGCAAACAGCTAACCAAAGTAGGAGAAGTTTCCATAATTAGAACTCCAGGGAAATATAGGACAGCTAAAAAACATGCTACCCACTTAGACAATTTTCAAAATTGTGTTTCACGTAGAATAATTTATGATTTAAATGATAAGAGTGAATATCCAACTGCCAAACGGCTGACCAATTTAATGTGATGCTGGGATAAGATCTGAAAATTTATGAATATCCGAGCTTAGGTTCTCACAAATGTGATCTGAAGTGAATATCAGGTATTATTATTTGAGAGTTAAAGAGGATATGAAACACGAATTATTATAATCTGATATCATACTGAAACACGTTCTCACTGACTTATGATAGCTATGTATATACACAATTATTCATGTTTAAAAATTAATAATTGTATACTTTAACTCTCAGATATAAAACCATTTAGTGTGATTTACAATAATTTGTGCTATTTAATTTTGTTTTTAATTAATGTTTAGAAGTTCCTGTTGTATAATTTCACAGCTTCGAACTGTGACTATTAGAGGAAGTGAATTTGTGAAGTTATTTAGGGATTTTTGTGAGACTCTCCTGTCTACTCACAAACTATATTGATTTATGGAAATTAATTATTCTTTCACACTGGCCGTGTGTAGGCTAAATTGTGGAAACGTAGAGTCAGACTGAAAAATATATATTGATTTAATTTATCATTATCTGCAGGAGCAGAGTGATTTGCCTGAAGGAAATCAATTTCATCAAAAATAATCTGAAGGAGAAGAAGGTAAGATAATAATATACATTCAACTTACTAGATTTTGTTAGAAATCTATAAACAAATGAATTTGTATTAACAGTTTTTCTCTTTGTAACATCAGGTAGTTTGCTAGTGGCTGCACTAAAACTTACTGAAAATGTAGTAGAACAATGATCATTATAAAATAGGCTTCCTGCAGTATTTCACTTATATTTTAACATAACTTTATTAGTAACCTTACCTCCAATTTTGTAGATAAGCACCGAAATCTAAAGGCATCAAAATTCAGAGAGGAAATTTTCAATATTGTTATTACTTGAGCAATATTGAATACATATTTATATAGCATTAAATTACCCATGATAGTTTCTCATGAATTTATGCTTTTCATCTTACACAAGTATGGAATCAAAAAATCTACTTCCAACAATTTTTTGAAATATTCGTCTGTCAAAACGAATAATATTTTTACTATTAAATGTTTAATTTTGTTCATCTGACATATCATTGATTCTTATTATTCCCAACATCAATTAAACAATTTACACTTTTAAAACTACTGGAGATATTGAGGTTTGCATCAGGATTTTATATCTTACTTGCAACATAGATTTTGGAAATGTATGTTTATTAAATTAACAGAATTTACAAAATTCAACTACAGTCCATATTATTTAGTAGAGATTACACTGAAATATATCATAAACCTTCATTGACATTTATATTCTATGACATTGTAAATACTGTGGATCTATAACTGTATTTTGACACATTATGTTAAAATTTGCTTTTCTCTATTATGAAGGTTAAAAAACACAACACGGGATTGTTCGTCTATAAATTTGTGTTTCTTAAAAATCATTTTTCTTCAGAATATTTGCTCTAAAATGCTGCACAGGATGCAATTTAAATCAAACTTAAGACTGTCGTGTTTATTACTGAAATTCCGCAAATTGATATATATTAATATTTTTCTTTGATCTTAAAAGCTATAAAATTACACATTTTCATTATAATCTAGTAAATGATGGAGAATTTAAAAAAAACTCGTGTAGAGCATTAAGCATAGGATGACAAAATATGCCTTTAAGTCTCAATAATACACATACAAAATGAAATGCAGGACAAAATTGCATATTTCTTAAGGTTTGTGTAACTGGGTCAAAAAAATGCACTTAAATTGAGTGAGAGAATGACATAATCAGTGTGGCATGATTAAACTTTAACCCTACAAGATCATTGTGTGCAACACTCTGAATGGAACTAAATATCTATTTCATATTCTATGCCATTTGTCCCATATATTACTTTTTTCTTAATTCAGAGTTCTTTTCTGTAAATTTACTAGAAAAAACTGAGAAAGTGAAATGAGCTTTATATGCAAAATAGGCTTACAGTGCTGTTTGCTGTACAAATATTACAACTAGATATAATAATTTGCTACAAACTTTACTTATCTGTTTGGGAATTGATAAATTCCTCACAGAACTTGAGAGACTTGTTCCCCAAAAATCTCTGTTGCATCTTCAGTCATTCAATTTATTTCATTGTTAGCTTTACAGCGGCTATGTGTTGTATTATTTTTGTAAATTTCATCAATCTCTGAAAATAAAACAAACTTAAATACAGAATCAATTGGCAATGCTTCAAAATTTATTACCTGTTATTTATTTTTTAAAATAAATATTTTATGCCAAGCCGTTATATGTTTTGGATTATTTAATTGCTTTAATATTATAACTTCTGCATTTATTTCATAGTCAAATGACCACAAATGTTCTGCTGTGGCTGGTTTATCCATCTGTTTATACCTAGTATTTCTAAGAGGTTCCTCATTTCGGTTTCTACATTACATGTTTGATCCTTTCAATGTAGAATTGATCGCAATCTATACAAATAAATTGCTAAATGCCTAATTTGTTCTCATCGGAAATTTTATTCTATTAGAAAAATGTAATAAATTTTGTATAGCATATTTATGTTGAGGGACCAATGTTATAGCAAACTCTTTAAAAATTTTGGTAAATTTACAGTAGCACAAATTAGGTATAAACAGATGGATAAACCAGCCGTAGCAGAACACTTATGGTCATTTGACTATAAAATAAATGCAGAAGTTATCTTAATAGAGCAATTAAATAGTCCAGAAGATTTAATGGTTTGGCATAAAATATTTATTTTAAAAAATAGAGAACAGTAATAAATGTTGAAATATGGCCAATTGATTCTCTATTTAAGTTTGTTTTATTATCAGAGATTGGTGGTAAATACAAAAATAATGCATCACATAGCCGCTTTAAGGTTAACAAAAGAAATATACTGAATGACTGAAAATACAACAGAGATTTTATCTACAAGATAAAGAGAGAATGGGCACTTTGGAAAAAGAGTAGGTGTACTTGTAGATCATATCATGGATCCCAGTATTAGAAAAGCGGTAGAAGAAAACCTAAAAGTTTGTTGCCATATGGCTTTGTCTAAATTGAACTCCATTATGTCAAAGAAACTGATGATGAAACTATTAAACATATATCATTTGTTTGAACTTTCAAGGGTAGCTACTAGTTAAATCGTGTAATTGCAGCATTTAAACAGGTAAATACATTTAAAACCAGTGGCATTACTTGTGATTCTGATTTGCTTCTTTATTACAAAGAGCTTTGTGGAATTCTTGAACAGCAAAGGCATGATGGTAACGATAACAGATTAGATGTAGTAACAGCACTCCTGTCATTGAAGGTAAACGCTGATTATTAGCACAATTTCTGTGAAAAGGGCCTTCACTGTCTTCGGTTGCCGATGTCAAACGCTGGCAGTGAGAGATTTTTCTCTACATATAACTTAGATGTGACAGACAACAGAACAAGTATGTAAAGCGAAAATATCACAACTTGTATGCTGCAGTTTAGCGATGTCTGTTGTGTGATATTTGCTCTTATTCATGTTACCTACTACCTGCTGACTTCAAACAAAATGTCTTAATTTAAAAAAGGGGGTTTTCACAGTTGTGCTACTCTAGTTACCTGTTACTTTTCATTTGAGCCCTGTCATTATTTATTACTCCTTCCCCAAAAATGTGCGCGAAATTAATGCGAATTTATGGTAGAAAACTCAAAACACCACCAATTAAAATTATTAATGCTCATTTTATAAATAACTGTCAGCACAAAATCTTGCCTCTGCCTGTAACCATCGAACTGAACAAAGTGTTGTCTCCACCTCACCTGCTCTACCTTCATATCAACTACCGGTTAAAAGGTAGTTTGTAACAGCATGCAATACATTACACCGGACAATGTACTCTTTTCAATTGCACTTTTCATTTTCATCTTTATTTCCCGTAGGATGCTTGTGGATATGCCTTTTCATTTTTTATTAACATGATAAAAACACATCCTTGATTAATTATTTATTAAAAGCAAATAATGCAACGTAGATTGCTTGGAGCCCCACCCCGGATACGGACTTCTTAATACGTGGCTGCTCAGTACACATATACACCATGCCAAAGGTGAATACTCGAACCGCGATTCTTTACGCGGCGTAACGCCCGAGACATTCGGTCTGGCATCCCGAGCACTTGCATTGCATACTCACACGGCGACGGGCATAAAAGGTTCGCGAGGAGCGATGACGCGGCTTGTTTACACAAAGGAAGCACGCAGATATAGGTCTGCCGAAACAAAGTGAGATAAATGGAAATTTTTGGTGAGATCTTGATTGACAGAGAGCATTCGGTCTCTTGATTGCTCTGGAACAGTCTGGAATTATCGGATGAGGTATTTAAGGAAGTGACGACTAGCCAAGGGTCAGTGAGTCGGATACAGTAAACAGCTGTAAAGTGTTGTAACGAGAGCTGATATTGTAAACAGGTGTAATCAGAACTCTGTTGTTTGCTCATCGCCCTTGGTAGACTGTAAATGTGTATGCGACGTAATTCTGCCGTAACTTGCTACTGTGGGTGTATTTCTACGCAAATAAAGGACATTATAAATTTCTACAACTCGGACTATTAATTCCACGAACCCACAAAGTCCCAATTGCTGTCAGAAGTGCGACATTACAACGATGGACGCGGCATTGGATAATATTTTACAGAAAGTGGAAGAAATGAAGACGGCTAACGACAACCTCGCCGCGAATACGGAAGCTGCAAATAACAACTTGGCCGCGATGATGACAGAATTAAAGAAGACGGAGGCGGCAAATAGTGACCTGGCCTCAAAGCTGGAGACGACAAATCAGAATCTGGCTGCAATGAAGGCCAAATTAACCACAGAAATGAGAGCAGCGAACGACAGTCTGGCCACGGAAATGAAGGTGGCGAACGAGGCTCCCGCCGCCAAATTTGAGGAACAGTTGGCCGGCGTGACGGATGACGTGACGGATATGGGCAAACCGCTTCAGTGACCTAGAGTAAAAGGCCGACAGTAACACCAAGTACCTGAACGCCATGATGGAAGACGTCTAAGACCTTGCGAACCGCGTTAACAACCTGGAGGGAAAGGCCGACAGCAACACAAAGTCCCTGAATGCCATGGTAGAAAACATCGTTGGCAAGAGGTTGTAGAACCTGAAGGCCGAAGCGCCGGGACGCGATATAACATCGCGCGCGTCAAATCTTCTAAAACGACGGCGCGACTGCTTTCGAAGTCTTCAGCCGCCAGTTCGACGCAGTGGCCAAGAACAACAAGTGGTCACCAGAGGAAGAGGCCACACAGTTAATAACCAGCCTCCAAGAACGGGCCACAGAAGTTCTGAACGCGGTCCAGATAGCAGAGGCACCTAGGGACATCTGGGAGGCCCTGGAGGACGGCTTTGGTAGCCACCGTCTAGCCGCAGCGTACCGCAGCCAACTGAAGTAAAGATCGCAGCAGTTAGGGGAGACGCTGCAGGAGTTCGCCCTGGCAATCGAGCAGATGGCCAGTAGAGCCTTATTCGACCTCCCACCAGAGTTCGTATCCCGAGATGCTGCCGACACTTTTGTCGACGGGGTACGCGAGACACGGAGATTCGTTAGCGCCCAATGCTCGTCGACCACAAAACCATCTAGGAGGCGCTGACGACATCACTAAGGATAGAGGCGGCCAAGGTGATGGCTACTCCAACGTCGCGAACCAGGAGTATCGGCTACACAGGAGACCGAAGGCCAGCCGAGGGACGCCGGCGAAGACCTAGTGGCCTGTGTTGGGTGTGTGGACACCCGGAACAAATGTAAAAAGACTGCCCAAACAAGAAAGAGCAGCCGGAAAACGAGTAAGGGCCGTCCTGGCGAGGGGCACGTAGGCGCCATCACCACCATCCCCTCGAGTGACACTGCGCGGTGTTAGCCGACGGATGGATGACAGCCTCATCGCGGACGGTTGGGTGAGACGGAAGCAGTGCCGTGTGCTCGTAGACACCGGGACAGCTGTGACCATCAGACCTGACGTGGCCAAGGTTTTGCCGTCGAGAAAACAGAGCCGACCATACCAGTTAGTGATGGCATCGGGTGACACCTTGCCTGTGGAGGAGGCCCTACTGAATTTGATCTTGGGACGGAGTGCAGTGTGTCTGTGGGTCTTCCTCCCGAAGGTCACTGAGGAGGTGATACTGGGATTGGATGCCCTCAGGAGCCACGAGGCGACTGTCGACGACGGCAGGAATGTCCTGCGGCTCAATAGACAAGAGGTCATGCTCCGGCAATCCTAAGAGCGCCTTGGAATCTGCAGGGTCATCTTAAAGGAAGACGTAGCTGTCCCCGCAAAAAGCGAGGTAATGGTGACGGCACGATTAGTAGACCAGCGGACGAAGAAAACGATGCTGTACAAGAACACGCCTGTGCACGAACTGTGTGTAGCGAGAACTTTATTGCCGTGCCGAGAGGAGGTGCCAGTGAGGCTGCTCAACCTGAGAGACACCGATAACGACATCCAGACCGGGACGGACTTGGGGACTTGCGAACCCGTGCTCACCGTGACAGAAATCGACTAGATACAGGAGCCTGTGTCGACGCAACACCTGGGGCCCCGGCTGGAAGTCTTATTGGAGAGGGCGGTCAACCACCTAACCGCGGAACAGCTGGAGAAAGTTCGATAATTGCTGAGATGATACCAGCGCGTCTTCAGTTAAGGTAACGGTGACTATGGCTGCACAGAAAAGGTGCTTCGCCTCATCGACACCGGAGGCACCCGGCCTATTCAGCAACCCCCAAGACGCATTCTACTGACCAAAAAAAGCGGCGGTACGAGGCATGCTAGATGACATGAAATCCAGGGGAGTAATTGAAGAGTCTGACAGGCCTTGGTGTTCCCCTGTAGTTCTGGTGACAAAGAAGAACGTTGAGCTACGCTGCGTGGAATACAGGAAGTTGAACGCTGTCACCCGGAAGGACTGTTTCCCCTTACCTCGGATTGACTACACCCTGGACACGGTAGCTGGTGCACAGTGGTTCTCGACCCTGGATCTGAAGTCGGGTTACCGGCAGGTGGCTCGGGTCCCGAGAGACAAGGAAAAGAGCGTATTCTGGATAGGCAGTTCACAGATAGGCAGTTTGGCAGTTCACAGTTATGCTCTTTGGCCTTTGCAACTCACCAGAAACCTTCCAACGCCATATGGAGTCGGTGATCAGAGGACTGACTTATGACGCCTGCCTGTTATACCTGGACAACATCATCATCATTGGCAAGGCCTTCGAATACCATCTGGAAGACCTAAGAAAGGTGCTACAAAGACTGCAGGCGACCAAATTGCAGCTAAACGCGTAGAAAAGCCTGCTCTTCCGCAAGGAAGTGAACTACTTGGGCCACATAGTGTCACCAACCGGAGTGGCCACAGACCCTGACGGGGTCCTGGGTTTGATTCCCGGCGGGGGGGGGAGATTTTTCTCTGACTAAGATAATTCATCTTCCCAAGAGTGTGGAAGTATAAACGAGAGTGCGAATGTGTGTGTGTGTGTGTGTGTGTGTGTGTGTGTGTGTGTGTGTGTGTGTGTGTTTGTGTGTGTGTGTGATCTAATGATTCAAAAAACTAACAAATACCAGTTAACACCTTCAATATGCTCCAAAGAAGAACGGCCGCCGATATGAACATTGCCGTACAGGTGGTGTATAAATGGAACAAATAAAAAAATGGAGAATTAAGCCGCCTGACTAGAAAGAAATCGATTACTGTCAGTGAAGAAAGGACACACGTGCTTATGTTGCAGTTGCATTTTGTACCCTGCATTCATTAAAGTGGTGGTCTTTAAAGAACAAACACGTGCTTTACGAAGTTAGTAAATATATCGCTACTACTACTACTGGTGCGCCTAGTAGTAACTGCGAAACAACTCACAAGATTTTACATAAATGGGCTACAAATATCCTTGATAATGTGTATTCCTTTATTCCTTTCTCAAACAGATGTCAATTAAAGACATTTTCGAAAGTACAAATTTCGCTCCGGGTCGAGATTTAATGTTATAAGCTTATCACTTGTGTGCTCATTCCGTGGCGAACTTTGTTAAAGAAGGCAAAAATTTACCAAATTAGGAGAAGTTTCCATATTTATATCGCCAGGGAAACATCGAGCAGCTAAAAACGTGCTACCAACTTAGACAATTTTCAAAAGTGTGTTTCACGAACTACAATTTATGATTTATATGACAAGAGTGAATATTCAACACCCAAAAGGCTGACCAATTTAATAAGGGAGAAAATAGAATATACGGATTCTGTATCTTCTATGCATAATATTGTGAAATCCCTTGGTATCAGATATAGGAGAAGCATTGATGATTGCTAATTTCTTTTTGAGAGAAGCGATTTTGTTACTACAAGTCTAAAATTTCTGCGCAAAATGCGTAACATTAGTACATGAGATTCATGGTGTGAAACTGCTTGATAAATACACATTCATATGTTACGTATTTATTAAGTACTTTAAGAAAACAAAAGTTGGTTTAAAGTGCATTACAGACAGTATACAAATATGCCATTATTAAAATAGAAACTATGTTCATAAATCGTTGAAATGTCAATATTTTGTTTCATTGTAGCAGTCACCTTCTTTGGTAGAACGCACCTAATTTAACTCATTTTGCTTCGTGCGCATATGAACGATAGCTATGTAAGTGAACTGTCCGCCAGTTTGACATTTACAAACAGAAACATAATTTTAACAAGAAAGAAGAAGCATTAAAACTACATAGAACGTAGTACTCAGCTTTAGTAAATAAATTTATAGCTAAATCACGCGCTTCAATCTTAAAAACCACGCCCCTTCGAACCCGAATTTATAGGCACTATGTGTGAAATAGGCAGGCAAAAAGGCACTAAAATTGACAAAATAAACACTTAGGCACTGAGACTTTGCTAAGTAAACACTTACAGATACACAATTTGAGTAAAATAGCTGTTAACATGCTCTAAGTTTTAAAGTTCAGATTGTGCGATAATCATTGTGTACGTTCTCACACACATGCTGAAACATAAAGCGAACTTCTCTGTCAGCATCTGTATCACTGTACATCTCAGCATCTGTATGATACTGCTAGGTGGATTCGGTGAGAAAAAGACAGATATATCTTCCATCTCTGTCGCCCGCTTGCCGTGGAACTGGCAACACCAAGAGATTGCCATAACCGTATTGGCTCAACCCATGTTCATTCCTATCTTCTAGCCATTCTAAAGTTTACTGTACTGCAATATTCCCTAAAACGTGCAAGAAGATTATCAATATTCTGCAAATGCTTATGTGGACAAAAATGAAGCTGAAGATTAAGCGCGTGTAAAAATAGTTTTAAAAACAGTAGGGATTATCATTTGAGTAAAACAATCAGATTTTTTATACGGGGGCACCAAATTATTTAGTTTCAGTGTAACTCTTGTATCAATAATTTTAGCGACTAACACACATTTTTGTGGTTTACTATTCGCATGTAGTGAACAAGAGAATCTTCTAACTCACTTCCCAACATTTTTATTAAAAGTTTCGAAGGAAATAGCTTTATTACTTAAACCGTTAAATGTAAAATATAAAATCCTTAAGATATACTGCATTAAGTTACAGCTGTAAAGTATTAGAGTAGAGAGACCGTTTATTATAGAATGTCCTTAAATGTCACTTTAAACATCGTAAAATCAAAACAAAACCAGTTAAATCAAAACAGGCTAAAGGTCGATGGAACTGAATAAAACTAAAGAAACAGCTCATGCAGTGATATATAATAACAAAAATTAAGCATATATTAGATGAATATGTTATTTTATTTATTTATGTCAAATTGTATTTGTGATTTTTATGTTATATTTAATGCTAATAGTATATATCAAGCAGATGACGTATCGGATATAACGTCATTAAGTAAAACAAAAGAAGTATTTAAAACAAATGATAGCTGATGTAAATTAGGAAATTAAACATATTTACTGAGTGAGAAGTGATGCTGGAATGCGATCTGAACATTTACGAATATCCGAGCTTCGGTTCTCACAAATGTGATCTAAAAAGGATTATCAGGTATTATTATTTAATATTTAAAGTGAATAATAGGTGAGGAGTATACCTAAACATTATTCAAGTATATATAATACTGTGACTTTGTGGGTTCGTGAAATGAAAAGTCCAATTACACCACTCAACAATGTTCTTTATTTCCACCGACTTACAGTTAAACTCTTGCCGATTACACAGAATTACTTGCTGCACACAATTACGATTCACCAGTTCGTCCGTACAATTTCACTTGGCCTCGCGGTTACGTAAGCTCCGGTACACCTTCACAGTTACGTACAGTCTTCCGTTGCACAATCTTCTCGTACATTAACACGTCACTGACTAACTCTTACACCAAGAACTGACTGTCTCCTCACTCACTAACCAACCAACTAACTCTGTCCGTCTGTAACCCTCTTTATATAGGAATATCGCCGACTTCTCCGCTTTTCTGGTTCCCAGGCGAAGATTCCAGTAAACGAAAGATCGAGAATCCGGTGTAGGAGAAACAGACGGCACAGTCATGTTTTTCCCCTGACCACAGCATGTCACCACTATAGGACAAACGAGGCGAGGGCGTGGCTAACCGAACCTTCCCTGTCTCCCGCTCTCAGCTGCTTCACAGGGTGTTCCAGCGCTCGCGTTACACTGCTCCCTCCTCAAAGCTGTTCGCCCCGAACAGCCCCATCGTAGCGTGCGAGGCGGTCCAGGTGTACCACCAGCATCTGCTCGGAGTCTCAGCCAGAAGTAACGCTGCCGTAGTTTGTGAATCATACGGTTCGCTCCCAGGTGTCCTCCTGAAGTACCGGCGTGCACTTCCTCCAAGACTTCCGGGACCTTACTCCGGGGAAGTACCAACTGTCCTCTCTGCGCCTTCCCATCGGGTGACTCCCATACCCGAAACAGCACGCCCTCTCTGGTCTTCAACGAGTCCCATTGGGCCCAGTGCGACTTGTAGGTGGCGCTCCTCGGTGCGATGTCCTCCCAGGTTGGTCTCGTCCCTGCGTCCACTTCCCTCAAGAGTGGCCCCAAGTCTGCGTCCGCCAGCTGCTCCCTCCTCAGGCCTGCGCTATCCCAGCCTTCAGCAGGCACTGCCACAACTACTCGGACTGCTGCGGCACGCTCCTTCTCTTCCACTCTTGTGCGCTCATGGCCGTCCTGGATCTGCGGTAGGACACCTCCAATGTAATGGTCGCTAGCGTCGGTGTCCACAATGAAGGCGCCACCCGGTTGTGCGAAACCCAAAATTGGAGCACTGCACAGGGTCCCCTTCGGGTGCTGGAAAGCGTCTTCGGCGTCCTCCGTCCACACATAAGGCTGGTTTTCCTCCGTCAGGCGGGTGAGGGGTTTTGCGATGTTGTCGGCCTTTTCCTCTAAATCATTAAGGCGGTCGTCTACTTGACCCTTCCGCTTGCCCAGGTTCGCGACGTCATCCCTCACGCCGGCCAAACGTTCCTCAAACTTTGCGGCGAGAGCCTCGTTCGCCGCCCTCATCTCCGTTGTCAGTTCGGCCATCTTTGAGGTCATTGTCGTGGCCAAGTTGTTGTTAGTCGTTTCCGTCTTCGCTGTTAATTCGGCCTTCATTTCTTCCATCTTCTCGGTGATGTCGTTGGCCGTCTTCATTTGTTTCAGTTCCGCGGTGATGTTGTCGTTGGCCGTCTTCACTTGTTTCAATTCTGCGGTGATGTTGTTACTTGCCGCTTCTATTTTTGCAGCGAGGTTTTCATTTGCCATTTTCATTTCCGAGATTAGTTCGGCCTTCATTTCCATCATCTTCTCCAAAAAATTTTCCAATGCCGCGTCCATGGTTGTAATGTTCGGTGATGTTATCTTCCCGCTTCCTGACACCAGTGAGACTTTGTGGGTTCGTGAAATGAAAAGTCCAATTACACCACTCAACAATGTTCTTTATTTCCACCGACTTACAGTTAAACTCTTGCCAATTACACAGAATTACTTGCTGCACACAATTACGATTCACCAGTTCTTCCGTACAATTTCACTTGGCCTCGCGGTTACGTAAGCTCCGGTACACCTTCACAGTTACGTACAGTCTTCCGTTGCACAATCTTCTCGTACATTAACACGTCACTGACTAACTCTTACACCAAGAACTGACTGTCTCCTCACTCACTAACCAACCAACTAACTCTGTCCGTCTGTAACCCTCTTTATATAGGAATATCGCCGACTTCTCCGCTTTTCTGGTTCCCAGGCGAAGATTCCAGTAAACGAAAGATCGAGAATCCGGTGTAGGAGAAACAGACGGCACAGTCATGTTTTTCCCCTGACCACAGCCTGTCACCACTATAGGACAAACGAGGCGAGGGCGTGGCTAACCGAACCTTCCCTGTCTCCCGCTCTCAGCTGCTTCACAGGGTGTTCCAGCGCTCGCGTTACAATACATATAGTTATAATCTGATATCGTACTGAAAGACGTTCTGAGTGAGTTACTATAGCTAACGTATTTACGCAGTTATTTAGGTTTAGAAATTAAGAATTATATACTTTAGCTATCAGATATAACACCCTTTAGTGTGCATTACATTAAATTGTGCTAATTAATTTTGTTTTTAATTAAAGTTTAGAAGTTTATGTCGTATACTTTCGCAGCTTTGGACTGTGACTATTAAGAAGCTAATTTGTGAATTTATATAGACATTTTTGTGAAATTGTCCTGTGTACCTAGGCACTTTAATGATTAAATTTATATCATTGTCTGCAGGAGCAGAGGGGCCCACTTGAAGGAAATCAATTTCATCAAAAATCAACTGGAGCAGAAGAAGGTAAAGTAATAATTCACTTTCTTACCCAACTTATTAGATTCTGTTACAATTCTATAAAGAAATGAATTTATATTATCTGTTTTCTCTATGTAATATCACTTCAGCCTCACGTAGTTTGCTAGTGGGTAACCTAAACCTATTATTGAATATGTGGCGAACCAATCATCATTATGAAATATTCTTGCTGCAGTATTTCACTTATATTTTAACATTACTTTATTAATAAACTTGCCTCACATTTTGTAGACAAGCACCACAACCTAAAAATATAAAAATGCAGGAAGTGGATTTTCCATATAGTTATTACTTGAGCAATATTGAATACATATTTATTTGTAATTCAATTACCCAACATTTTGTTTCTCATGAATGTACTTTATCATATTAAACCAGTACGGAATAAAAAAGTATACTTCCAACTAATTTTTGAAATTACCGTTTGTCAAAATTAATAATATTTTGACTACCAAAAGTTTAATTTTTTTCATCTTACGTGTCATTGTTTCGTATTATTACCAACGTCAGTTAAACGATTAACATGTTTAAAATTACTGGAGACGCTGTGGTGTGCTGTTCTTTGTGTGATGATTTTACAACTTACTTCCAACATAGATTTCAGAAACATATGTTTATTAAATTAACAGAACTTAAAAAATTCAACAACAGTGCATATTCTTTAGTCGAGTTTAGTTGAGTTTCTCAGAAAGGATTTCTTTTCCAGCAGATTTGCTCTAAAATGTTACACATGATACAATTTAAATAAAACTAAAGATTGTCATGGTTATTACTGAAGTTCTAAAAGTTAATATTTAATAATGCATTTCTTTGATTTCAAAAGCTATACAATACTTCAACATTTTGAACATGCAAAGCGATAATATTTAAAAATTATTTTCTTTTGTTAAGGTTGGTAAAGCAATATTAAATTACATATTTGTTCATTATAATCTGGTAAATGGTAGAGAATTTTAAAATAACTATTTTTAAAGTTACTCGTGTGGAGCATTTAGCGTAGGATAATAAAATATGTCTTTAAGTCTCAATAATACCCATACAAAACGAAGTGCGGGCCAAAATTGGAAATCTCTTAAGGTTTGTGTAATAGGTCAGTAAAAATAAAATTTGAGTCAAATTGACTGAAAGAGTGATATTATCATTGTTGCATGATTGAACGTAAATCTTACAAGATCATTATGTGCAACAGTCTGAACGGAATATAATATTTATTTGTTCCTTATATAGTTAGTTACTAACACTCCCCACATGGCAACCTTGGCCTTCGGGGTAACCTCACCCCACCAAGTGATGACCGGACCCATTTCTCAGGTGGAGGCACCCAGAGGGCGGTGTCCATTACCTCCGATGATAGGGTGATAGTGAAGATGGCGGTGAGGTGAGAGGACCTACAGTTTTTACCGTGGACTCCGAACCACGTTGGGCATAGGGGATACTTCACATGTGCTAGACAGAGGTGAAGGCGTGGATAGGGCCGACTTAAAATCGCCAACCCCAGAGCCGGGAATCGAACTCGGGACCCTTAGAACGGGAGCCGCGAACGAAACCACCGCGCTACCCCGGCGCCCTTTGTTCCTTATATTATTTGCTCTTACTACAGAACTTTTTTGTGTAAATTTAGTAAAAATAATAAGTAAATGATAAAACAAACTG
Source organism: Mantis religiosa (assembly GCA_030765055.1). Taxonomy (NCBI): domain Eukaryota; kingdom Metazoa; phylum Arthropoda; class Insecta; order Mantodea; family Mantidae; genus Mantis; species Mantis religiosa. The sequence continues at coordinate 1,089,865 of JAUKNK010000221.1, read as the reverse complement.
AGATGGTGAACTGAACTTTATATGCAAAATAAAGTCTTAAAGTGCTGTACAAATATTACAACAAGATATAATAATTTGCTACAAACTTTACTTATCTCTTTGGGAATTGGTAAATTCCTCACAGAACTCGAGAGACTATTTCCCAATAAATCTCTGTTGCATTTTAAGTCACTAAGTTTTTCTTTTGTTAACCTTAAAGCTGCTATGTGATGTATTATCTTTGTATTTATCACCAATCTCTGAGAACAAAAGAAACTTAAATAGAGAATCAATTAGCCATACTGCAAAATTTATTACCTGTTCTCTATTTTCTAAAATAAAAATTCATGCCAAACCATTAAATCTTATGGACTATTTAGTTGCTTTAATAAGATAACCTCTGCATTTATTTTATAGTCAAATGACCACAAGTGTTCTGCTACAGCCTAAATGCCTAATTTCCTCTCCAAAGTATTATATTATTAGAAAAATTTAATATATTTGGTATATTTATGCTGAGGAACCCATGTTATAGCAAATTCCTTATCAATTTTGTGAAATTTTCATTAGCACAAAGATGGTAAAAGCACTTTTATAGTTATAATCATCTTCTTTTATGGTTGGAAAAAAGTGTTTACATTTTTTATTTTAATTTTTCAATCTTTATATTTGCATAAAGTATTTATTAAAAGCATTAATTAAAGCAGTATTAATAATGTGTCTTTATTCCCTATTGAATTGTTCTTTATGTAGGGATATATTAACTTGTAAATGAAACTGTTAGAAACAGCAAATATTTATAAAATGTTAAAACTTTTATTTTTATGTAATTATCTATATGAGTTGATTACCTATAAATGCCGAGGTTTATATATATATATATATCTTATATCTTATATCTTATCATCTTTAGGTATAGAAAGTAAAGACAACAATTATATTTAGTCTCTAACGTACATTATTTATTTTTATCTTGTAGATACAAAGGTTTTAAAGCATCATTTATGTCTTTATCAGCAACAATAGCAAAAGGGTCTTGCATGAAACCATACCAAGCATTAATATTGAAAGGGAATTATTTAGTGACTTGCATTTCAAAATATCTCATAAAAAGATTAGGATGAGAAGATGAAAGTGGATTATGCATTGCTAAACCAGAGGTTTCTAGAAAAAGTTGACCATTAAAATTTAAAAATCATTTGATCAATGCAAAGATTAGTAATCTTAAAAAGAATTATTTATTCTTCATGTAAATCTATAGAAGACATCCTCTTCTAAAAAGCATTTCAATTTTTTTCTCTAAGAATTCTGGAAAATAGGGCATTTTCATGAAAGGAGGCAAGTTTATCGTTCCACATCCATCAACTACTACATTGTTGATCCTTTTTTACAGTTTATTTTAGGTCGCAGAGCTCCTAGGTCTTATAGCGACCACATTGAAAATTACAACATTACCATAATATGACAACACACTGTAAAAATAAAAAAATCTGGTCGACAGTTATGCTATATCCTAACCACTACAAATTCTGAGAGAACTAAAGATAAGAGTAGAAATAATAATTTCTTCCACACTAGCCGTGTGTAGGCTAAGGTTTGGATGAGTAGAGCCAGACTGTAAAATTCAATGCCATAGCCGGGATTTGAACCTCTCTCCTTGCGGTTGCTCTAAACAACTGAGCTACTACGGCCAACGTTCCGACATGACATTTAATTCTCCAACTAACTCATATGTTTCCCGGTAGACCACGAGGGATTCTCATAAGCTATGAGACACCAACTTTTTGTGGGGACCTACGAGGACTATTATGCAAGGCCTTATTCGAGGTCTATTCAAAAAGCATCGCAAATTTTGTGTTTTTCCAAAAATTATATATTTATTCATGAATATCTATTTTGTCCCCTTCAAAGTAACCTCCTCCCAGATATTAAAGACTTCAAAGATTTTTAAAACAACGTTTGCTGTGATCTTGTTCAGCTCCTACTTCGATACCGGCATGATCTCCTCAATTATGGCGTAGCGTCGTACTTTCATCGTCCTCTTCAGTTTTGGGGACAACATAAAGTCATAGGGGCCGTGTCTGGAGAGTTCGCTGCTTGGCGCATCATAGATGTACTGCTTTTGGTCAAACATTCGTGCACAAGCAACGATTTGTAAGCAGGGACATAAAATGATGCACAAGCCAATTTTGTTCTTCCACAAATCCGAGTGTTTCTGGCGGATTGCTTAGCGAAACTACATATAACTTGTAGGTAACACTCGTTATTAACAATTTTACCCTGCAAGAACTCGTCATGCACCACGCTCCTGCAAGGAAAGAAATTTTTAAGCAAAACCTTCATATGCGACCAAACCTGACGCGCTTTTTTCGATATTGGATCGTGTGACGGCATCCATTGAGATGTTTGAGCTTCAGTTTACACGTCATAATCATAAACCCATGTTTCGTCACCAGTTATGACCCTCTGGAGTAAATTTGGGTAGTCATGGGCAGAGTTCAACAGCTGCTTAGGAACGTTAATACGATGGAGTTTTTGGTCGAATTTCAGCAACTTTGGTAAGAATTTGGCGGAGACAAGTCTCATGCCCAAGCCACTGGTGAAAATCAAATGGTAAGAGCCAATCACTATGTTTAGGTCCTCAGCAACTTCTCTAACGGTGATTAGAAGATTCACCAACATTATTTTCTTCACTTCTTCAATGTTTTCCTCCGTTGTTGACAAGCTCGGGCGCCCAGGACCCTCTACGTCGTTCACATCTGCTCGACCCTTTAGAACCTTTTGTACCACCGGTAAACGCTATTTTGTTCCAAGCTAGCTTCACCATATGCCTTGGTCAGCATTCGGAATGCATCCGCAAACTTAATTATGTTCTTCACGCAAAATTTGGTACACATTCTTTGATCCATTTTGTGGAATAGGCAAAAATCGAAGGTGAGCCAAAATACGTCCAAGCAAAACAGTTGTCAACAACTAACCTAAAGTTCAAAATGGCCAAGCTTTTTAACATAACTGAGGGACATAAGTCCCAACACAATGCCACAAAACAATCGGAAATCGAATATAAGTGGCCCTCGAAAATTCAAATTTGCGATAATTTTTGAACAGACATGGTATATAAAATCAATGAAATAATAAACCTTCCTTGTTAAAACTTTTAACCTTTTCTAGGTTAACTTGGGACGATATGGCTGCTGGAGGTTCTGAAGCCGTCGATGTGTGTCATCTGTACAGCTGGAGAGACTCGGCATTCGTCGCTCTGCGAGGGTACACAAGCTGGTAATCTACTTCTTGCCCCTTCCACTGGTGAAGGCCAGATCTACTTGTGGTACCGGACCAGGAAGTCTGTCACTCAGTCTCCAGCTAGCACAACTTGGAAGACGTCGGCTGGTGACTCTTGCCCAATCTGTTCTTCGGTTTTCACCCCAAGATAGGACACACCACCTTAACTTTCCAAAGTGGGAGTGGCAAAGACAACACTAATCGGAGAGGTATGTAGTTGTAAACCATTACGTGGGGAATATGTGCATTAATCTGACAGAAAAGGAAGCACATCCGGCTACAAAACGTCCCGGAAACTTGCAACAACATCTCTGCACCCCAGTGCTGGCTTCCTTCAGAAAGCTCGAAAATAACCACCCTCAACTATTGGAGTACGACCTTCCTGCAGATACAGAATAACAGTGTAAGAATTGCGCTGTGGAAGGGTTACTTAGTTTGATTAATAATTTGCATGAAGAGAATTATGGTCTATAGACATATAGATTCTTAAAAATGCAAAAATAACTAAAAAGGTTGCTCTTGTGTCTGTCCTTTCCCATATGAAGCTTTTATTCACTATTTCCCAAACTGCATAAGTCATTCTTTATTTAACTAAAACACATAAACAAACAAATCGGTTATAAAGGGAAAGTTTAAAAGTATATTTCAAGCAACATCTCCATTCTTTGACACATTATTTTGCTTCTGTTTACTTATATTTACAAGAAGTAACTTCCGCTCAAGTCTGTTACCTAGATTTCAGCAAAAATACCCAGTTAAATGGTAATACAACTGCAATTTTTCCAGGCATTTTTTCCTCAAGCTGAACTAATGGATCTCCTTAACTATAGTCATTCACATATTAATTATCCAACAAATGAAATGTAAAAGTACTGGCAAAGAAATTTTAATGTTTCAAGGTTATTTACAATAATATATTCACTTACTAAAGTATATCACTCTTGTGTCCAAAGTGAGGATGCGAGAGCTTTGTCGCTTTATTAAGTGGTGTGTATTTAAACAACTGCGTTAAAGTAAATAATACATAGAGCGCAGTCAAACATCTAACTTCAAGTATAAACACCACAAATATAAACAGGACTTTCTTCTTGTTATGGATAAAAAACAATGTATGCATGATGTTCTGATTGGCTGGACACTTCTTCTGGTTTTCTATTATCAGATCCGTTCTTTTTGGTTAATTATATGATGAAATGTATAGGAAAAATCCCCAGAAATTTAAAAAAACATGTATTAAAATAAGTAAAACGTATTGCGTAGGCAGACACGTAAATGACACAAATATAAAAACTCCTTTCTTCTTGTTATCGATAAACAACAACGTATTCATTAGGTTATCAGCTTGTACCTAGATATTCCAGCTTTTTATTTTACAGTAAGAACGTACGATCTGACAATCCAGTATTGGGTTCCCTCCCGATATTCTTCGATAAACATCGTTGTTATCCTCGGTTGCCATTTCAAAATTACTTCCTATTGTTTATGTTCCCAAATACACAATTTACAACTCAGTATACAGTCTATACTGGATATTCGCCACAGGTTGAAATAAATGCGACAGAAAACTTCTACTCACGTAACAGTGTGCTGTTATTTAATTGGCAAGTTATTTGTTTTATTATCACGTCGGGGTCACCAACGTTAGTTACCATTTTAACTCCATGACGTTAGTCAACGATTCGTATCATTAATCAACATTTAAATTATTTGTTTACACTGCATTATGTACATAAGAATAACTTTTACAATTAACAAAAAATCTCTGCATAAGTTCTTGTTCTCCATACTATATCGTCTTCTTTTATATTTTCAATGCCTCCTCTATACTGCTACACCTTATTACTTATTTTAATTTTCAGAAATATATGCTTTTATTCATTAGGGAGGCGTTATTAATTTTTGTTTTACACAAGAGAACTACAGTCAGAGCCATCAGAATTTAAAAAGTTTTGAGCATCACCTAGAGCCTACTATTTTCCTATATTCCTTGCACATGCAAGGAAGCTGGCAGTAAGATATTTTCTGCAAGAATTTATCCAACTGGATAGAGGAATAAATATTTCTAACAATAGTTTGTTGAAGAGAAAGTAATATGGGTGCAATGCATCACATGTTTGATAAAATATGTATTTTTCTTTCTATAAATAGGAGTTGAAGTCCACTTCTTTCAGAAGGAATAACATGAAATACAGCATAAGAAGTAAAACATAATAGATAGGCAAAAAGGCACTTAATACAGAAAGAAATACACATCTCGTTGAAACTGGTAAATTTTAATAGTCATTTCTAAGGTACTAGTTATTTGGTTTGAAATTTTGAAACTGTCATTGTGTCTATTCAGTTGTGTTTGAATGTAATATGATGAATGTGGAATTTCAAGGACAGAATACTGCGAAGCGCTTTTTAATCATCTGACTTAATTCGGTTTACACAATTGCCCTTCTAACCGCATTGAAATGTGCTATGAAACAACTTCTGTAAAAGGTTAGGTTGAGTTCAGCAGACAGGAAAATAACAGTGATATAATGCGTGGCAGAAAAATAATAGAATAATGACAGAAAAATAATGCGTAATTTTATGTGTTCATATGCGTCTGTGCACCACAATTCAGAAACTAAGTCGTTTACCTAGCTTATAGGTAGGGATAATTACGTAGAAATGAAGCTTGTTGCAGTAAAGCAACAAATACTACACAAATATAATCATTTTTAACAGAAACTTAAGTTATCTTTAAAGAAAATTATGTATAGTTGAATTTCTTTAAACAATCAAATGTTTTTCTCTAGGAAAACTAGGGAATATATCAGTTACATCAAAAGAAACAACTTTATCAGTCTTACATAATACGACAATGTCGATATTATCTACTAGTTTAAAATAATTTTTAATAATTAAACTCTCAAGTTTATAAAAATTACTAAATTTTATGTAACTATTTAGCTAAATTGTAATTTGGTGAATTTATACCATTTCCAATAGGTCTATTTTTCCTCCAAGTATATGAATTTTAGGAAGAGCACAAATTCTTGGTAAAATCTGGAAAAGAGTGACACTAATCTCGCCAATGTCCAATCCACCCTCTTTTGTGGCTTGCAATCAACCAGCACCATATCACCTTCCTTCTAAATTGATGTTCCTTTTACTATAGGGCGCTGGATCAGCTGGGACAGATATTCCTTCCTAAAACGTTGTTTCAGCTCTTGCATCAGGTGTTGTCAGTAACTTAGGCGTGCCTGGCAATTCTCCTTCTCGAGATTTTCAATATCCAGCACAAAACTCTCTCCACCATCCTTAAGAAGCTTAGGCTTTGGCTTTTTTATTTTTGTTTGATATACCTGATGGCGGTACAATGGAACCGGCTTACAGGCTCTACATTTGCATGGTATTACCGTTTTCTGTTTTTGTTGGTTTTGACCACATGGCTTTACATAAGGCCCATGTGGCGTCCCTTTTATGGGCGCACCGAGAACAGCTTTAGTTAGTTCGTTTTCTTTTAGGTGCTCCAGTTCTTCCTTGAATTTTATGTTTTTGTGATTTTATTTACATATATAACACACACACACACACTCACGCACTCATGGGCATACGTAGTACGTCCCTCGCACTCATACACTCATTCACGCACGCTTCACTTTGTACACTATTTACACTCAGCCGTCCTGCTGTGCGGCAGCATGTCGCTTAGTTCCTTGGGCAGCCCGGGAGTGGCGGCCCCTGCCTGAGGCCCTGGGCCGGGAATTTTGGGCGCGCAATGGGTGGCGAGCCGTCCTTATTTACAGTATTTTCACCCGTTTATGTTTGCGGTGTTTTCGCTCACCTTTTCCGATGTTATGGATTAAAGGGTTTGTATGTCGACAAATGCGCGCCCAAATGTAGGAGGCTCTTTTTTCGATGCCTCGGGGATGGTCGAGATGCGGACGTCTTGATGGAGGGAGTCGTTTGTGGTGCGGAAGGGAGCGGATAGGATTTTCATAAGGGAGAGGTTTTGCAGGGTTTGAAGGTATTTGATGGTTGTTTTGGATGCGTCTGCCCAGGCCACACGTGCGTATACAACCACTGTCAGAATGAACGACTTGTACAAGATAACCTTCGAGCAGAGATTCAGTTGTATACAGTATACAACCACTGCCAGAATGAACGACTTGTACAAGATAACCTTCGAGCAGAGATTCAGTTGTTTACACCTTAATATGGGGTTGCACTTCTTTAATCGCTGCCGCCCCTTGTTGGCAGTATCTTTTATGTGGGTGGACCAGTTCACTGAGCGTGTGAAAGTCACGCCGAGGTATTTGACCTGAGGACAGCAGTGCAATACCTGATCACCGACCGTTAGGTCCATAGCCAAAGGGCGCCGCTTTGAAAAATGGATAAGCTGGCATTTATGTGCATTAATTTTAGTTTTCCAGTCATGGACCCGTTAAAGGAAGTGGTCAATACACCGCTGCATCCCTAATAGGACGAAACCAGGATTTTTATGGTGGTTGTATATTGCAGTGTCGTCAGCGTATATGGCCACTTTGCATCTGGCGTCCACGGGGAAGTCGTTGGTAAGCAGTATGTACAATAGCGGGGACATGATGGCCCCTTGCGGGACGCCAGCATGCATGACTCTCTCCTTAGAGGAGGAGCCGCCCACTTGGATGTAGAAGCGTCTGTTTTCTAAAAGGTTGTGCAGCAGTGCTAAGGAATTTTGGAGTCCGGGAAACTTTCGGTGCAGTTTGTAAATCAGGCCGTTGTGCCAGCACCGATCAAATGCAGCTTCTACGTTCAGAAATAGCGCCAACGTTGAAGCCCCAATGTTAAATTGCTCTGTCATGTCATAAGTTAATTTTAAGAGTTCTAGATCTGTTGAATGTTGTTTTCGAAAGCCGAATTGGTGGTTCGAAATATCATCCAGTGACGAAAGTTGATATGGAGTCGAATCAGTATCACCTTTTCGAGCAATCTACCAATAGTAAACAGGAGACTAATGGAGTGGTAGTTTTGAGGCTGCCTGGTACTTTTCCCATGCTTCGGGAGCATTATGACCTTGGCTCGTTTCCAAGTTTCAGGGAAGTAGTTTTGCTGCAAACAGGAGTGGACTATTCTTGTGAGGTGCACCAGGGCTCTTTAGGAAGCATTGATGGTGCGAAAGTATTCAAATCCTCAGGATCCCCTGATACATAAGTCAGAGGGGACCATTAATTACGGCCTCTACGTCACAAAGCGAAGTCAGTAGTTCTTCATTAGTGAGTACGGAAATTCCGAGCATTAGTCTCAACAATTCATTAATGGAACGGACCAGCCGCACTCACACAGCACACAGGTGTCGTTTAAGGGAGCCCTCCTCCGCGAAGGAGGGTCCTTTGACTATTACCTTACCGGGATATCATCCCTTACTGGATTAGAGATTGGTTTTTAACTAAAGGATCGTGGGTAGATGGTGTTGATGATGTTTAAGAAATGTTATCGTAGTTGATGGAAGTTTATCATAGAAGCTTCGAGAAAGGTGTACGATGTTGTCTGTGAGTTTAGGAAATTGGAGGTTGGAGTGAATATTGTCGTGGTGAATGTACCAGTGGGCATGGGTTGCGGTGCGAAGATAGCGGTTTTTAGTACCTGTAACTTGTGGAGGTGTGTTCTTGCGGCAACTCCCCAGACTTGGTAGGCATATGTTAATGCAGGTCGCAGAAACTACTTGTAGAGGAGGATCTTGTTCCTCAGCACCATTGTTAACTTTCTGATATAGTGCGTACAACATTGCCATCTTTCTGCTGACTTTGTTTTCCAGTGCTGTGATGTGGGCCTTCCATGTTAGTTTCATATCTAGGGTGACCCCTAGATAGGTTACTGTGTTGGACCATGGATTCTCTTCCCCTGCTAGCCGGAGATTGGGGACATCTTGAAGATTTCGCCTGGTAAAATTAACAGCCTGGGACTTGGTAGCGTTTACCTTTAGACGCCAGGTGATAAACCAACTGGTTAGCATATCAGCATATAACTCTGCCCGTTTCACCGCATATGTGTGATGTTTAGAAGTGGCCTTCAGAGCTGTGTCGTCTGCAAACATATATAAGTTGCAGCCTCTATAGGTAGGAAGAGTGTTGATGTACACAAGGAGTAACAGGGGCCCCAAGACAGTGCCTTGGGGTACCCCTGCGTTGATGGCATAACGTTTAGAGATGATGTCGTCCCTAGCAACGATGAAGGATCCGTTTTTAGGTAGCTGTGGATTATATGGATTAAGTAGGAAGGGATGCCGTAGTGCATTAGGCGATGAAGGAGGCCTTCATGCCATACAGAGTAGAAGGCTGTGGAGATATCAAGAAATAGGGCTGAAACGTAGTGACAATTGTTGAATGCTCTGACCACTTCGTACACTATTCGGAGGAGCTGGTAAGCTGTTGAGCGATGACGCCGGAATCCAAATTGCTCTAGTCGTAGCACATGATGACGGTCCAGTAGTTCTTGTAGACGCAGTTGGAGAACATTTTCAAACAGCTTACTGATGGCTGGGAGAAGACTATTTGGACGATGACGATTCAGCTACCAGCCGCTCCCACCATCTTCCCCAAAAGCTAGTAGTAGGGGATGAACTTCCACTCTATATCTTAGAACCTAGACTGTTGTAGAAGTTCTTGGAGATCTAGGCATTTTAATGTATTGGAAGCTGCAATAAAATTAGTACAATTTTCAGAGTAGGTAATGCATGGAATAGTACAGTGATAATAAAGAATATTAATAAAGACATTAAATAATAAATAAAGATAATAATGATACTAAAACTGATAATAAAAATGAGAGCGTCGGTACTTAATGACGAAACTAGTTCGAAATAGTGTCCCTAGTTCGTCATATGACTGATCCTGCTGCATCAGAAGGCTTTCCAAAACCTTTGTCGATACCTGAGGACTATTTGGAGTTTGCACTGGGGTTTTGCTTCCCCTGATTTTTTTCTTTTTTAGTTGTCGATAAACTTTATTGTATCCAAGTACCTCCAGATCTGTATCGAACCCGGGACCCCGAGGACCACGCAACTTTCACAGACGCTAGCCCTTACTAATAGGATGTTCGCCGCCGAGTTACAACTCTCCGCTCCTAACAGCCTATGAGTAGTAAACGATCAAACATGGTACTTATAGTTGTGAGCAAGAGTAATGTTACATCACTTGAAGCGTGTGTTATTATGTCGTTCAATTAGAGTCCCACATCACTTACATTTAAATATTAACAAGCATATTATATTATAATCATAAACCAAAAACCACTTTGTCATACATGCACAACACATGAAATTAAACGAGCAGGTCGTGTGTCGTTTTCGTTTTCTTCCTGTACGTGGTGGCTGTGGAGGAGGGTGTAGGAGAATGTCTTGTATCTCATTTCGGTTGCATGATTTGAGGGTCCAGGCGCCAGGTGTGGCCGTCTTGAAGTTGGAGCCTGAAGAGGTGGTGTGGTGGGCCTCTTAGGGGAGGCTTTGGCCCAAAACTTGCCGGTAAGCGATGCGGCGGCTCCCCCTCCTCTGTCGGTACTGGCAGCGCGGCGGCAGTCAGCTCCCGAGAGGTGTCAGGTGAGGGCTGCATCGGCTTTGGTGTCTGGCTGGTCTTTCTCCGTGCTGCGGTGTTCTTTTTGCCCATACCTCTGCGAGGCTTTTAGGAGGGGATGTTAACTCCTCGCACTCTTCGGCGAGGGAGAGTCGAGGGTGTCGACCCAGACTGGCTGTTTTTCTTCTGAAGTTTTTAACATAGTTTAATTTCAGATTTAGTGAAATTTCAGATTTAATATTTAAATTAAACGCATTAATATTTTAAGCAAAATTGTCCCTAGTAGCTTAAAGGTGAAATTAACTAAACAGAATACTTCAAATTAAAAACTAATAATTACGTAAAAAGTGTAGCTAGTTGCAGTGAAGCAACAAATACTACACAAATATAATTATTTGTAACAGAAGCCTCACTTATCTTCAAAGATAATTTACACTTCATTTAGACATTTTCACTTGAAGTTAAATGAAATGAAATGTGTAGTGTTTAACGCCCGCGTACGGCATACGGCACCACAGGTGGTTTGAACTTAAAGGTTTAATGTTAACGTCCATAAGTGAAATTACTTACAGGTTTAGACGGTTGTGAAATAATACACTTTTAACAACACCGAATAACACTACTAAAAGATTCGTTCACCGTCTCCTGTAATCAACTCTCTAGTTACATTTTCTGCACTCTCCTGACTTTTATGGGTATTCTGTGCAGATTTCGGAGATGTCTGAAAATTAGATTCAAACACTAGCTGACTACTTGATTGTTAGCTTCCTGATGCACTGCATTCCAGGAAAATCTTTTCCATTAGTTTAAAAAAATAACCCACTTGCTCTGCTATTTCTATATTTTCTCTTAGAGCCTCAGCACATGGAAACTGTTTCTCTGCATTCCTGAGCGGATAATATGTTTTCACACATTCTTTCTGAGTTTGGCACATCATAATATAATTAAATCTGCTTATATTAAAGCTGCTAGTAACCTGTAGGGTCCTGTCAGTCAGTAGTCTGTAGGGACTCAGCAGCGAAGATAGCCACCACACAGCTGCAGGTCACCATACCGTTTGTAGCCGTGGAAGACTTTGGCAGCATGTTACGGAAAGCCGTGCTGCGCTCATGGCACGACGAGTGGTGTGCTCCGAACAGAAATGAGCTCCGTGACATAAAAGATCTTCCAGTGCCGTGGAGAACCACCTGCCGTGCATCCTGCCAGAAAGAGGTACGTTTGGTTCGGCTGCACGTTTGCCACTGCCTTTTTACTCATTCATTTTTATTAAGTCGAAGTCCTGTTCTAATTTGTCCGCTTTGTGATGCAGCCCTTTCGGTCAGGCATGTCCTGCTAGAATGTGTTAGCCTATCACGTCTTCGCATGTCTCTCCAGTTGCCGGCCAGCTTGGAAGAGATCCTACGGACGACCAGCAAGCAGTGGCCACAATTTTAAAATTCTTATAAAATATCCATTTTAGGATTTAATTACCAGCCATTTAGGCATTTTAACCTTTTTACGGTTTTTAGATTTTATAGTTTGACCTACTCCGTTGTTACACTTATCTTAAGGAGTTGATGTTAAAACTTCTTTCTTCTTTTTCAAATCGATTTTGAAGGCAATTTGCGATGATCCTCTGTGCAAACAAACTCCTTTAGGGAAATTTTGGTTACTATATTTTCCTTTTGCTATGTCACGTTCCCAGTATTACCTACATCCGAAGACAAAACAAAGAAAATAAATCCGTATATTCCAACTCGTAGTGATTGGCCTGTGTGATTGTCACAGAACGTTGCTTAATAAACTCCACCTAGTACACGTTTTATCCCAAGTTTCCAACTCGTAGTGATAGGCCTGTGTGATTGGCACAGAACGTTGCTTAATAAACTCCTCCTAGTACACGTTTTATCCCAAGTCTCCAACTAGTAGTGATAGGCCTGTGTGATTGCCACAGAACATTGCTTAATATACTCCTCCTAGTACACGTTTTATCGCAAGTCTCCAAGTAGTAGTAATTGGCACAGAACATTGCTTAATATTGTGGCGACCATTTCTTACTTTGTGAATAATTAAGTAACACGTGGTCAGATCCAACACGGGAGCAAACACTCAGAGCAGAACTACATGCTTTAGCGAGAGGTTGGGATCTTTTTTATAAAGGTTCATTGGTGAAAAGGTAGGGTAAAGCTAATTAAAAGTGGAATTCACTTAATAAGAATATTTACTACAAGCAGATTTACAAAGGCGGCCATAGCGGCCGTTTTCCTGTCCAGAAGTGGAGCTGCCTACCACTACATGCTACTCATCGGAGAGTCAATGTCAGAGAGAGCGTCTATCGCTTAAAGATTATTCATCTAGGCATAAAGGAGGGAAGGGAGTGACGTCACACCTACTACATGACTCACCAGAGGGCAATTAATACAGTCGTTTGTGACAATATACTTCTCCTAGTACACGTTTTATTCCAAGTCTCCAACTAGTAGTGATTGGCACAGAACAAGAACCACAGAACATTGCGTATTATAAAGATAAGTGGATTATAAGCTACAAATATTTTCTTAAACAGTTTTAAGCCACAATTCATTAAAACTTTAAAACCACATAATTTATTAATATACTTGAATACCTTTATTAGCTTTGGTGAGTAATTGATACGTACATGGAATTTGGTGGAGGTATGTACTGTAACAGGCTGTACCTATATGTTTTATGACTCGGATGCGTATGTATGCCTTTATGTGCAAAAATATAATTATAAGCATCAAAAATGCTTCAAATGACAAATATTCTAAAAGCACCACTTAATCAATATATACACACTTCGTACTTAATAAATAGCGTAATAATATAACATAGTTGTTTAAATTCATTTTATTATGTGACCTATCACCACATGGAATGGAATGGTTTTAGAGGGTGTTTATTAATTTTTATGAAATCTTCGCCTTAATGGGAAGGTACTCTTCCACAGGAGAGTAAGTCTCCGAGGGACGGGACGCAAGGGGGCTGGCGAAGTTTCCCATACCCTCCCTGGACAGGTGCATGACACCTCCTGTCAGTACAGTTACAGACCATTCAAAAGCATTCTGATGGCTTCTACTTTTGTGAATGAATCTTCTAGGTTTTAATGTACAAAGTGAAAAGGGCGCATGTTCTTTTAACGGCCTGCTCTTTGTGTAGCAGGCGTTCTCTGTCACACACATTCGCTGTCCTTGTCCCACAGCACATACATTACCAGTACCTTCTTTTCGTTGCTGTACTATACTCTATTAACACAATCACATTTATCTAAAATTAAAATCCTATTACCCTTATCCGCTAGAGTGGAAAGTAAATCTTTTGCAATTAATGACTTAGTAATGTGTTTATTATTATTTCTCTAAGAATGCTACTTATCCAAAGTTTGTAACAGTTTTCTACATTGGAATTTAATCAATGATGTATTATTTTCACTTAAATCTAGACTAGAAATTTCTATATCCATGCGGATATAGGTAAAAGCTTCGTAGAGTAAAATATATTGCATTTTCTTCTCTTGGGATAAGATTTGTTGTTGTTTTATTCTGATGTGTGAGCGCACTATTTAGCCAAATATCCTTGCTTCCAAATGAAGCATAACGTGTAAAGTAAATCCTGTAGTAGATGCTCATGCACAGGTACTTGAGATGTGGCAGGTACATGGCACGTCATCAAAGAAGAATACCTGACAAATCAATGGCTTTGCTGATATAATGGTGGTGAGTGTCAGTATCAATATTAGTGACAGTTTGTCGAATGATTGAACCTTTGATTCATACATGGATCTGCAGCCCTTGTTCGAATGCAACGTGAATTAACGTAAGTTAGTGCTGTTTCGTTTGTTATTTTTAGTCTAATAGACATCCCAATATTTATGTTGTTATCTCTTTGAGCGTAATTCACATGATGCGAGCGGCCTGTGTCTAGCATTAATGGGTTCGTTTTTTCTTTATAAAAGCTTAACTCCATGGTGTAAATATGGGACAAATAATGAGGGAGGTGCTTTTGTACACATTCAGTTATAGCCTGGCAGAAGGATACACAAACATGATTTGTTTACATCTGTTCCAGATCTAGGTAACCAGAGTACAGTAGCATTGCTATTAGTAGCATCATTGGGTTTGCTTTTTGTCAGCTCTTAGCTGCAGCACTTTTATACGGTTACCTGTCTACTCAGCTTATTTTGTGTAAACTTTATTACTAGATACTCACCAACAAAAATGTCAAAATTCAATAAATTAAAACTTAAAACTCAGATGCCGGAAAATTAATGTTTATTGCTGATTATTGTCATAAATATAACTAGAATGTAAATTAAAATTTAATGCCCACGTGTTAAGCAATTTTATGGTTCGAATTGGTTAATAATTATGATTTTAATATTTTTAATCTCTTTTCAACTATACGCATAATATTCCTTAGAGAGTGAACAAGAACAGAAAAGAGCTGGACTGGGAGCTCAATTTGTAGAGCACCTGCCTGAAATGCTAGAGGTCAAGGGTTCCATTCTCGGCAGTGTGTTTGGCGGTTGTTCTCCTACCAAGATAATTCCTTATCCCCCAGAGTCTGCAAGTATGAATGAGAGTACGAATGTGTACGTGATCCAATGATTAAAATCAAACAAATACGAGTTAACACCTTCGATATGTTCCAAATGAGAACGGCCACCGATATGGTCATCGCAGTTAAAGGCGGGGATTAAATGAAACAAATTAAAAAAGAACAAAAGAGGTCAAATTCAAAATCAGGAATTACCCTTGAAGTGCTTTGGATCATGCGTGAGCTCATAAGGACTGAGAACAGGCCAGCCAGGTTTAACCTTGCTCAGAGTAAATCGCCTGGGTACCTATATGTTATAATTACACAAGCTTTTGTTGTAACAAGAATGTTGAGAGGTGGCTTGTGTGAGATGTGCACCAATCCAAGGGTGACCATCCCGGATGCTGCTTCGTTTGGCCGGCCCCTTGCTAGACAGTCAGGTAGACAAGTAGCAGCAAGCGAGAGGTAGAAAGAATGTAAGTGTAACTGGATTGGGTTTGGCCAAGTATCACAGTCCGGAGGCTTACGAGTGTACAGTATGTGTGCAACTATATGGATATTATGCACAAACGTATAAAAACGAACTAATACACATTAATTAAAACAGGTTTAAATCGCAGTAAAGGAAAGTGTACCAACCACTGACTTATAATGGCGTTACTATATATCCTTGAGCATAAGCGTTTATAATGTAAGTAAGAGAATGTATAGTACTCTCTCTCTCTCTCTCTCTCTCTCTCTCTCTCTCTATATATATATATATATATATATATATATATATATATATATATATATATATATATATATATTGGGCTCAAACAATAGCAGTCTATAACTATTAGCATATTTGTCGATGGGTTCTTAAATCCCACTTACTCATTCACTTTGCATGAAGCACTAATACACGTGATGCCACTACACTTGTACACTGCTGAGAAACAACACAAAAATTTCACATCCTTCGACTTATATTGTGGCTTGAGCATATTGACCCTATCCATGTGTATTTGGGGTTTGGAAATTATGTTAGTGGTGCCTCCTCATATTTTAACACCACCATATATTTCCGTAATGTTAGGATGTGTGGGTGGGTATATATGGTATTGCTGTCTTTATGTGTTGTACACAAATAGGTAGCAGGCAAAAACTCTCCGAAGGAAGACAGCTTCTCCCAGCAAATGAGCAACTCTGTCCATGGCAGCTCCAGGTGTATCCAGGCCAACGAAGCAGAAGCCTGGAAGAACGAAATACCTCAACGACAACCTCTGTGTATAGAGACCTTTTTCATACAGGATAATGGAGAAAAGAGTCCTCTTTCTCTAAAACACAAGTGGATATCCATGCATGGGTAACAAGGTATAAATCGTCAACATCGCAAAGGACAGCAGATGAGGCCATGGTTTCAAAATTGATTTTGTGAACCATCAATGGTTTGGTGCAATCATTAGCTGCACATAATTTATGATAAAGGTAAGCAAAAAGTGCCATATATTGTGCCAAACATTTTAATATAACTAGATAAATAGTGCTGGTTATACCTAATATAATGTTTTTTATATGTTGTTGTTGTTTTCAAATGCTAGGCTTTATCATTGAAGCCATTAGCTCTCTTGCTCTCCAATATTTCTGTGTGATGGGTCCGGCAGGTAGGGCTTCACAGGTTACAAGATGTTCTTCAGTCATTTCCTCTTCTTTGTTCTACAGAGGATAATTTGCACTTGTATAACTTCCTATTGCGTGTGTTTGGCCAAATAATCATCTTCCGTATGTAATCTAAAATTTGCTACTGCAACTTTACGTGGGTTTTCTGGAATAATTTCTAGATTTTTAATTAAAATGTTCCATTTTTGATCTTTGGCTTTGTTAGATATTGATTGGTTTTGTCTGTTTTGATATTTGCATTTGATTAATATTTTTATGGATGAAAAGCGAAGTTTTAACTTTTGTTCTGAATTAAATTTGCACCTTTTTGGCAAGAAAATCAGCTGATTCATTTCCAGCAATTCCACAGTGTACAGGTATCCACTGTAATATAATTCTTTTCTTTAGTTTTTGAATTGTTGGATAATTTTGTGACATTCTTTAATTTGGATTGACCTCGTTTTATATGAACTTATTGCACATAATGCTGCTTTAGAATGAGAAAGTATGACAGCATTTTTGAACTTATCTATTCTGTATAGAAGGTGTTGGAGTGAAATGTGAATAGCCGTTACTTCTGTATCAAAATTTCTTGTGTGGTAGCCTGCTGGTTGATAGAATGAGAACAGTGCACACTTAATTCCTGCTCCCGAGTTATTGTCCAACATAGATCCACCTGTGTAGATATGTAACCATTCTTCAGTTGGGTATATGTTGTTCACAGTTTCTAATGCTAGTGCTTTTAGTACAGGTTTGGAATTTTCAGATTTTGTAACTATTTGTTCTAAATCTAATTTAATTTTATTTGGTCACAAGTCAGTGGTTTTTCTTTGATTAAAATGTTTTCTTTAGAATTAGGAAGATTCAGATCTGGTTTTAATTCCACTAATTTGTGTGGGAAACATGATTGTGTTTTCATCCTGATTGGTTGTAGTAATCTTTTCTCCCATTTGGTTGTTTTTAACCGCAATATTTTTATTGTTGTATTAGTGCCTGCTCCTACAAAGTTAGATGTATTGGATAGTTCCAAGTTAAGGCTTGCATTGCCGTGGTTGGAGTTGATTTTGCTGCACCGATTATTAGTCGCAGGGCCTGATTTTTGCATACTTCTAGGTGATTTATGTTAGAACTGATTTATGCTACTTAAAACATGATCTGATTATTTGAATCTGCTATCTTGTGTGAGGTTTCACTCAATATGTTGGCTGTTATTGCCTGCCTTTTGAAGAAAAGGTGTTTGTCGATACTACGATAACGTGTTTGATCTGGCTAGAAATTTATCTCCCACCATTGGTGTCCAGTGATTCCTGAATTGCCTTTTTTCAGTTGACCTATTCCTTGAACCTTCAAAGGTGTTCATGCTATTTTGACTTTCAGTATGTTGGTATCGTGAATAATTGTTTTTGGAAAACCTGGAATTATTGCTTCCGACCACAGTTCTGTGTGTACTTCTATGGGAGCAAATCAGATTTTGATTTTGACGGTACTCTTTTAGAATTCTTTCAGTTAAAGTTAGCTGTAGGATCCACGATAACTGTTTCTCTTAAGCGAGATTTCCTTTTTTATACTTGAGGTCCTCCAACGTTACGTCATATCGGGCGATGAATGAAGTGGGTGAAATAACTCAAATGCGTGCGGGGTTCATGAAGCTTTGAGTTCCCTGACATTCGTCTTTCAGGATAAGGGAAGACCCCGGAAAAACCTTATCCGGATAACTCACCCTGACCGAGATTCGAACCCGGGACCTCATGAAAGTGAGACAGACACGCTAACATCTACGCTACAGAGGCGGGCATGAGCGAGAATTTCAAATATCAACAACTAAACAGAACGCGAGCTATTAAATAATTCGTACCCATTTTTAACCTGCTGCAGTATATTTAAATACAAAGCTAGGGTATGGATACAAGTAGATTTGAAATGGTTATACAGATTTGTTTTTCACTGAAGGAAAGTTGTATCTGAGGATGCATTTTATCTCTTAACGTAAGTAACATTCACAGCTATACGGATCCACCGCGGGTATTTTCGTTGTATTAGAAATATAAGTAATTCATAACCTATAATTAACTTTAAACAAAGCTTTTGGAACTTTTGCGCTCCAAATATAAAATGAGTGGGGATAGCGAGGTTTCATCGCTGAAGGCTGTAACCCATCTTATTCGCTACAGGCGAGAACTCTTCCCATTTGAAACACATAATAGTGTTTGGTTGGTTGCTAATGCTCATGGATTTGGAGAATTTCCATTTTCCTTCTGGCCTCCCAATAACGTGTGACTAGTTGTGCTGTGAGTTCTCCATCTGTTTTTGTCAGGGCACTCCACTGGAGCAGATGATCTCCATCCAACAAGGAGTTCGGGTCCCTAGAGAGTGTGCAGGTCGGGGATTCAAAAATATTAATCCTGTGTAGATGAGCGGCCAAACAGTCGTGGCCAGTAATCAGTCGGAAGATGGCAACAGTACTGCTTCTTGGGTAGTCTGGGATGGGATTTTTACTTCCTTGTAGAGTTTTCCATTGCTTTTTGGTACTTTTTTCTTTGCATTCTTCTTTCCAGAATAAGGTGATTCTATTGTTTATATGTACTTTTGATGTGTGGAATAAGGTTGTTTGTTGGCGGCTTTGTTTTATTTGTGTTCAGTTTTTGCCAAGGAATCTGCTATTTCATTGCCTGTAATTCCACAATGGGATGGAATCCACTGGAAGTGTATTTCTTGTTTTGTAGACCGCGTAGTATTCGTAATGAACTTTAAATTTCAAGGATTCTATTGTTGTTAGGGTACAGTGAGGATTGGGCTTGAACTGCTGATTAAGAATCGCTTAGAATCACTGCTTTAGGGAAAGAGTTCATATGGTTGAAGAGCTGTTTCAGCGAGGTGTTGATTGCTTCTAATTCTCCATCAGAGTGGGTTGCTAGCGTGCCCAAACAGATGCAAATATTGAATATTTTACACAGTCGATTGAAATTGTTTTTATACTGAAAAACATAATAGGGTTAACATGTTATTCTCTAGATTCGGAGGTTGCGGAATGCGGGTCGCATGACCCCCCCTCGGGGGGAAATCAAGACTGTGCAGATTCACAGCACGTAAAAGATCCACAAGCCTCATGAAGGGGCCTCTCAGCAAAATCCAAGATCATTTCACAAAAATACATAATGAAATGCTGAGAAACATGGAGGTTAGAGAGAAATGATAAGTCAAAGCACATTTTCAATTTCTGGAGTACTAGGTGATTATTCTTTTGAGCCACACTTCCACATACTTACAAGTATTCCTCTAACAAACTACTGTTTAATTAGCGGATAGTACACACAAACTCTCTCGAGTTGATAATAAGTCATCATTGCCATCCTTTAAAACCAGATTGGTTGCTCTCAATACGTCCGATATTGTTGAGTCCCTTATTTTTGTGGACCTTTGCGTTCAAAGGTCCAAGGTGTCGCTTACATCACAGATCCGCCCAATCTGTAACATAGGGGTGAATAAGCTGATCCTTAATTGTTAGGTGCTTTTTCTCATTGTTTAGTGGCACAACATTGCCTAGTTACAGTTACCGATAGTTTAAAGTGTATTTCATTGCACCAAACACTATTCATATAATTGCATCACCTTCCTACACCTCGTTTTAAATAACTGCAAAGAACTCAAATATCGAACTGGGTCATTTTCTAATAAATGTGTATCAATCTTGGTCGAAGGAGTACCAATTTTTGATGCTACGCCATACGATTCAAAGATGCAGGGTGGTGCTAAGTCCCATGGCTCCTCTCCTCTTTGTTCCTAGAAGACTTTGGACATACTTCTCAGCAAACATTACTTTTTCTAATTTGAATAACTGGCTATTAAACTTGCTTAACTTCCGCATTGCCGACAGATGCTGTATCATAGAATTTGTTGCGAATTATTTATTACCTTTTTCTGGATGAAGCAGAAATTTTGAATACGAGTAAATCGTGTCATTTTTCCCAAATCTGTTCCCAAAGTCCTGCTTTCCAGGTATAAAGTACAAAATCGTTGACCTTCAGTTAAAGTTCTGCCCAACAGCAGTGAGTTGACAAATAGCAGCACACAAATTTGACACAAATAAATGGTTAGAATAATAACTCAACGGAACTGGAAAAATTAAAAAAAAAAAAAAACATTAATATACAAATAAATTTTCACAATTCATTTATTAAACCAATCGTGGAGGTGCATATCTACGTATGCTCCTCCACATATATATATAGGACTTCATGGTGCATATCAATATAGGTACTCTTATTTTCTACCTTCAAGGCTATAATCATTTCTGTGTACATATGACAACTGTTATTACAATTTGCTTTATTACAGCTATGTTACTTAGACTTAGACCTGACAAAATGTGCTGGCGATAGGTACATGCAATATTGGTAGCTGTTTCTCCCGTTTTCTTCATCATGCCCAATTGTATCTACCTTCATCACTGACTTGCGTTCTTTGTCCTTGAACAAATGACTTGAGAACAGCAATAAGACAATATCGGACAATGGGTTCTTCGTTCATATCGTTGAACTAAGTGTTATTACCTAATATCTTCGTAACTTCACATGATTGGTTGCACTTCAAGTAACGTTTGTATGTTGATCATTTGTGTCACTTACATGGCTTTGTACATTATTGCACAGGGACACCTAATTATTTGCTCGTTAGCTACTTACTTTCACTCTGTTCCTCTACTTTTTGTCTTCGTTCCTTCGGCTTTATTCCATGTAAACTTACACATATATTTCCTCAGTACAAATAGATATATTTCTGTGGTGCATGGGTAACGTTAGTGGCTTGCTTGGCTAAGCTTTTCTTTTAAGGTAAGTTTCAAACAGCCTGCTTATTGTTCCTAGAGGGTGATTCTTTCTCTAGGATTCCATTAAGTTATATGTTTGGCACATTAAATTGCACAATCTTGCACAGCTTCATTTTAACAAGTTGCAGTGCTAATGATTGGAGCAAAACATTTTTGGTAAGTTTTGAAAGTTAATATTAATATATGTATTGTTTAAGCAGCAAGAACATCGGTAAAAATTAAAACTGCTCCATGAAGAATGAACGGCATCACTGGTGTTCAAAGCACGGGCTAAAGAAAATTAAGAGTGCAAGGAAAATTTGCAGATAGTAAGGTGTAGTTTCAATAGGAGAACAAGTGATGAAATTGAAACAACACTCATGAATGTTGTGGGTCATCGCTATCAAGATAAACAGGTGTCAGGAATAAATTCTGTCGAAGAGAATAATGTCATTTTACAACGAAACGTAAAATGAAATCGTGTTTAATTAAGTGAACCAGCGATTATTACTAAAACTAATGTAATTAAATGTGCTTACTGTAATAAGTGCTTCAGACTAACAGTGAGAATGTCAGATATAGACACAGTTTCAATGGAGGTAATATACAACCGCATACGATTGCGTAAGATTATTTACCAAACCTTTGCAACCTGAGACACTAAGGCTTACCGTTAACTCACTACAAAACAAAGAACTTTTAGAGATGCACTTATACTTTCATCAGGTATGTCCCAACCATTGAAGAGCCCACCAGTTATGTTAACTATGTGTTAAACAAAACACTAATGAACAAGAATGACAGAGCCTCCTGATTTTAGTCTTGTACAGAGGAAGGAGAATTCCCTGGCTATTAGTCAACGAGCAATCCAATCCCAAGTTCATTCCTTTCAAAAGGACTCTTAAAACCCAGGACCTTAAAACAGCTTAGAGTAATTCTAGGAATGCTAATAAAGTAACGAAATTCCTACTATGATATGTGGTTCAATATCAGAACTCCGATTTCTAGTCCACGATTCCTTCCTTTTACGATCATTTCCAGTCACAGATATCACTCCAAAAATGTGGCTGTCAGTATGCTAACTCTACAAATACAAATCTTCTCAAAATGCTTGAATATTCCCACAATTCCCTTCGTTGAACATTTGTCTAGCAGACATTTAGAGTTGCACCTACTGGAAATGACCATCAGTACCAAATGTTCAACCATATCTTAACCTCAATTGTACCTGCAAAAGGGATTTGAAGTAATCTATGTGAAGTGATAAGGTTACTGTAATCGTCAGTAAGAAGTTCAAAGAAGCCATGTGCCACTAAGACATAAAACATTGTTTTGTCTAAAAATAGGTCGCTCAAGCTCATCACTAAGAGAAGCTAACATATGAAGTATCACGTTTCTATGATTAGCATGCCACAGCAGCAGAACCATTGCTGCTTTCAGCTACATAATATTCGGAATGCGATCAACGATATTCCAAGTCAAATGACGGTATAGGTTTTTGGAAGAAAAAACGGTGCGGGCATTTCTTGTAGATGAATCTACAATAAGCGCGTTGGTTGAAACTTACCTTAACAGCAAAGCTAAGCCAAACATGCCAATAACGTTACCGATGCACAACATAAACATATCTGTTTCTACGGAAGAAATATATCTTCATGTAGGTTTACATGGAATAAAGCCAAAGGAACAAGGACCAAAAAGTAGCGGAACAGAATTAAAGTAAGGAGATAACGAGCAAATAATTAGGTAACCTTGTGCAATAAAGTACAAAACCATGCAACTGATACAAATGATCAACATACAAACGATACTTGAAGTGCAACCAATCATGTGAAGTTACGAAGATATTAATTCATAATACCTTGTTACCCGACAATAACGAACAACTGATTGTCCGAAATGGTCATATTGCTGTTCTCAACAAATTTGTTCAAGGACAAAGAACACAATCCAGTGAGGAAGGTAGATACAATTGGGCATGATGAAGAAAACGGGAGAAACAGCTACCAATATTGCATTTGCCTATCGCCAGCATATTTTGTCAGGTCTAAGAACAAGTAACATAGCTGAATAAAGCAAATTGTAATAACTATTGCCATATGTACACAGACATGATTGTCGCCTTGAAGGTAGACCGATAAGTGTACCTATATTGACATGCACCATGAAGTCCTATATATTCGGGGAGGAGCATACGTGGATATGCACTTCCACGATTGGTTTATTAAACGAATTTAGAAAAGTTACTTGGATTTTAATGTTTATAAGTTTTTCGAGTTTTTCTGAGTTCTTATTTTAACCATTTGTTTGTGCTCTGTTTTTGTCCCGTTTTTGGTCAACTGATCCATATGGGACAAACCTTTAACTCAAGATCAACGATTCTGTACTTTATACCCGGAAGACAGGTCTTTGGGAACAGTTTTTGGAAATATGACACGACTTTCTCGTAATTAAAATCACTATTCCCACAAAAATCAGGTTATAAATGTTTAGCAGCAAATTTCAAAAGGAAACGTCCGCTAGTAATGCGGAATCAGCAAGTTTATCAGTCAGTTCTTCAAATTAGAAAAAGTAATGGTTGCTGAAAGGTATGGCCAAGTCTTTAAGAATCTAACAGGAGAAAAGTCATGGAAGCTAATACGTCATCTAGATCGTTGAATCGTATTGTTTAACGTCTAAAATTGATATTGGTTCAACAACAATTGATGTATAATTTCTAAAAATAATCCAGAACGATCTTTGAGATCTTGTAAGTTATTTTGAACGAGGTGCATGAAGGTGAAGCAGTTTTCTGAAGACTGGTGTAGTGCGACGAAATACACTTTAAGCAATCGGTTACTGTAAATAGACATAACTGTATTACTAAACACAGGAAAGTATCCACCTAACAACTGAGGAGCAGCTGGTTCAAACGTTTGTTACAGTTTAAGCATATCTGTGTATAAGGCAAACCTTGGAGCTATTTGAAAAAAAGGAAACAAAAACGTGTGTCTCAATAATATCAGACATATTGACATCAACCAATCAGGTTCTAATGGATAGTGATAATGACTACTATTATCGATTCGATAGAGTGTGCCTACTATCCAGTAATCGTTCTGTGATTTCTAAGAGAAAAACTTCTATATATGTGGATATTTGTCTGGATTGAATGGTCACCAGGTATTCTAGAAATTGAAATTGTGTTTTTGCCTATGATGGCTCTTTAACCCCTAAGTTTCTCAGCGTCCAATGTGTATTTTATGTGAAATGTTCTTCAATTTTCCCCAGAGGCCTGTTTATGAGGCTTGAGGATCTTTTACGTGCTGTAAATCTACGAGAAAAAGCACAGACTTTATTTCGTTTCGAGGGGGGGACATGATGATATGTGTATAAGGGTGCTCAACTGCTGAGGTTATCATTCATGGCATAAGCCAGATATAAACGCTTCTAAAACTTAGTACAAGTGTAAATAAACTCTCAATATGTACATGTACACACACAAAAAAAGAGGCAATAAAAAGAAGTATAAGGCCAAACCGAAAAAAAATTATCTTCACTAAATTCTAAAATGTAACTCAGAAAATAAGTTAAAAAGCTTCTCCGCCTTTTTGTTGTCATCCGCCAGCATTTCTGCAAAGCGGACCGACAGTTGCAGAGACGTCCTAAGTTGTGCTGGGCAAAAACACTCTAGCAGCACGTGGCGGACAGATAACGCTTCGTTGGAAGAGCGGCGTGGGGCACGCTAAGTATTTTTACGTCCCATGAAGTTCACTGCATTCCACCGCTTATGAACCTGCAACCTAACCTAGAAAAGGTTAGGTTCTAACTCCTAGATCACAGGGTTTGGCAACAACATAGAGAGCAATACAGCAATTAGTTAGTAAATGTCACGCTGCGTTACTTGCACAAAATGTAAAACACTGATATGGGCTGCTTTCAGCATCTTCGCAGAATAATGTCTCAATTATGGTAATATCTACCTCTACCGAGCCAAATTGGTTTACACCGCTCGTCGTAGCAGCAATTTAGATTTCCAGATTGTTCTAGAAAAGAAAACATGCAGAACGTTCTGGATATCCGAGGAGAGGGCTTCCGGTGTTTACAACTGACCGGTGCTAATCTCATAAAGCTTTAGCCACAATATCACAGTACACAAGTGTAGTATTTGATAAATGTAAATTATAGGTTCCTTCAGCTACAAACAAGACCATTTGTGGTTTTAAAATCTGTTTTTAATTACTTTAGTTAGTTTGTTATGGTTAGCTGTATATTTATCTGGGAGAGAAATGTAGCCAGCCTTTGTTTTTAAACGTTGGCCCATGCTTTCTTACTTAACGGCTAATATTACTTATTTATTTCTTAATGCTCCAAACGAAGACATTGTAAATACTTTTAGCTCTTGGTTACTTAATCAAATTGCCCTAGAGGCTTTTTGTTCGATGTCCCTTAGAAGGAAATGAAATGAAATGTGTAGTGTTTAACGCCCGCTTTTACTACATACGGCACGGCAGGCAGTCCTTAGAAGGAAGAGAAATGTTCAACAACGGAAGATTTTTCAACTATGGAAATGGTTCTCAGAAGAGCTCTAGGGACTCACATATACATTAGAAATTTCCCGCTTTATACAATTGGCGCGGGATAGAAATTAAAAATTATTTTATCTATCCTATTATTATCCTGTGCTGTTCGTTTACTACCACTCTCCTTAATTTTCCCTTGTAATTTGCAAATAAGTACCAAAACGGGATGTTAAGTTTACTATCCCAAATTTAAAGCTATTCTTTCCGAATCTTTAAATTTTACTTTAGACTGCATTATATGAAAAGTTCGCAACATAAAAATTTCCCCATTTTACCTATACACATTTCTTTCCTACTATTCCATGGAAGTAATTAATATTAGAAAACATCCACAGAAGGCTCCTGCTCTCAGAAACAGATTGGTCAACTCCTGTATTTTCAGAAAAACGTCTACATTTGTAGCTAAGATTAGCGGAACGTTTAAAAAATTATTTCCTCTTGCCTAACTTTCCAGATGGTAAAAACAGTAATGCGACATATGCTTACTAAAGTCATACACTAGTAAGCGATTAACGCCATGCAACTTGAATCAAAAATGGAAA
Source organism: Mantis religiosa (assembly GCA_030765055.1). NCBI lineage: Eukaryota > Metazoa > Arthropoda > Insecta > Mantodea > Mantidae > Mantis > Mantis religiosa. The sequence goes on along the minus strand of JAUKNK010000221.1, from coordinate 1,062,996 downwards.
ATAAGACCTCAATATTATATACTCGTATTCTGTGCCTCAGAATATATTGTTATGGCTAAGGTTAACCAAGCTAGTTGTATAAACTAAGTAATAAAACTTTTATGATAAATATAGCAGTGGAACATTAATAGATGGCGGGAAACTGCGAACAACTTCGAGAGCCTTGGGGTAAATAATTTCAAACACCGCCATCCAGGATCACAATTAATACGTTATGGAACAAATTTCAACGTACACGGTGTGTTGACAGGGAGTGAGTGAGTGTGTGAGGTTTAAGAACCCCTCAACAGCCCGGGGTCTGCCGATAATCTCCCAATCTTCTATACAGCGCCTGAAAATGGAATGCTAGTTGCTCAGACGTTTGTTCAAAGTGCATTTTTAACAAACCAATTTAATTTGGAGTATGTAGTTTATCTATTATTTTGTTTTGAAAATATTCTAAAATTGGACAGTAGTGCTAAACTACTATGATAAATAATTCAGAAGAAGGATACAAAGAAAAACGTGTCTGACACAAACACCAAAGGGAAGAAAAGTCATGGAACGAAACTCCTAACGCAGATACCTGGGTCATCCAGGGGTACACAAAATGAGAATAACAGTTTTTCTGATATGTTTTATACAGAAGCCTCACGGCAGTGCAATAAAGGAAATATATAGCAACGTATGTTTCTAAAAGAGTTAGTTTTACAAAAATGACTATTTGACATAAGTTACATCCTCCAATGATTCATTTTTCTTGGAGTAATTTATTTTACTCTTCTTCTGGTAGTTCATGATTCCTATTGTGATAGGAAGTCCAGGCACCCTGTATCTGTGTCTTGGTGGTGAGCATGCTTTCCTTTAAATGTAGAGGTCCCGGATTAGATTCCCGGCTGGAGTGTGGGAGCTATTAATTAGCCAGGACTATTCCGTATTCTCCGTAGAGTCCAAAATTATAAATGAGAGTGTGAAAGTATCAGATTAAAGTTTAAGTAACATCCAAAATAAAACCAATCCAACGCCACTGTAAGCGAATGAGCATCCCTGCTATTGAGCAATTGCTCTAAAGGAGCCCAAAATGGCCTTAGATATTAATAGCGGCATATAAATAGCGCAAAAAGATCAGACAGAATGGAAATGTGGTTCTTCACAGGCTCTTTACGAAAATTTTAATATATATATATATATATGATTTGTTTTAAACATTTTAATCAAAATCATTTGAATATACTTTTAGGCACCTTTTACAACTTAAGTCGTTACTTGGGGTGGAAGAAGTGCCGCCTCTTCTCTCACACAGGCCGTGTGTAGGCTAAATTGTTGAAACGTGGAGTCAGACTCAACAATTCAGAAGAAGGATACCAAGAAAAATGTTTCTGACAAATATCAAAGGGAAGAAGAGCCATGGAGCGAAACTCCTGACGCAGATACCTGGGTCATCGAGGGGTACGCAAAATGAGAATAACTATTTTTCTCATATGAGAATCCCGGCTATGGCATTGAATTTTTCAATTTCACTCTACGTTTCCACTTCCTTATCTGGTTTAAGATAACGAAAACACACATATGTACATCCTTTTCAAACTTTTTGGAGGAAATTCTGGGGTCTTGAATACTCTTATTCCCCACAATCTATCATTATCTGGTACACTATTGTAAATGGTATACAAACACACCGAAACTTCCATCCTGAGGGGGAAGGGAATTGTGTAATTTCCATGCGGGAATTATAGAAGTGAGTGTGTTTGCGGGTTCGGTCGTTACCTATCACATATGTATAACTGTATTATGTGCAACCACTCTATCGTAGAACTGTGTTCATTGCCTTCTGTTAGCACTAGAGGTTGTGTCAAATTAAAATAACTCCACGATTATAAATACCTCACTGCATTATAATGCAACATTTACTAATGCATCACTGTTAGAAATAACTGAACCGTTGAGCTGAATAACAGTCTGTTACGAATTAGAACTCTTACACACGACAAGCAGAAATGTTAACAAGTTATTTCCTGTCCTATGGTTTATTAGTAGTTTGATGACAGAGGCCGCTATTCCATGAAAGTTTTGTCGCATATTGTACGTACTTTTAGAATCAATTTCAAGACAAATTAGACAGCACTACATAACTAGCTATTAAACCTGTTTTTTTCCCTCAGAAAGACGTACGCATACGTGAATTCATTGCACATCATCAATATAATATATAATAAAAAACGCGATGCTTTATATTCCCTACCCACTCTTCACTGAACCATTGTTTAAAAAGCATATTCTTCTGCCCACTTAGATAAAATAGTTCTAGAAGTTTACTTATACGTATACACAATATGAAGAGGAAAATACAGTAGGCTTAAAGGTTAATCAAATATTTTAAGTCCTAATCCCATCTGATGGCTTTGAGACGAAATTCCGTTTGTATAACAAGGTTACCTTTGCAAAATTGAATTTGACAGAAAATGAGTGCTCCAGCGAATTCAACGTTTTTTGTGCAGTAATATTTTTTCGATCTCTTACAGTTTACTGATTATAAAAAAGTAAAGCAGAATGAAGAGGTTCTTCAGAAACTATTGCCAGAACATTCAAAATATTACATTTCATTTGGGATGAAGGTATCTTAAGCATTCGTAATTTTAACGGAATTCCACAGAGCCATTTTTAGAAGGTGTATATATTCTAAAAATTGTCGATTTTAAGGATAAACTTACAAATAACGTTTTCGCTTCCTTTGAAGACACTGAGATTAAATTCCAGGTTTCATACTTAACCTACTGTTTCTTTTGTATGTATCACGTTCACACACAAACGTGCATTCTTATTTTTATTCAGAGAGTCCCAAAAGGCGTAATTATAGTGAAATTTCTAGATTGATAGATTGAACTTTTGGTGAAATGCACCTGTTACGGAAAGTAAAAGAAGAAGATGATAAATGATAGACAAAACAGTGGCTTTCAGTGACAATTCTATGCCTTCACTGGTATTTCTTGGTCCCGCTGATGATCTGATTTATGTTTTGGAACAGTTTTAGCTATGCAAAGTTAGAGTAAGACTGAAACTTTTGCTATAATTGCAAAAGTAAATGGAGGAGCAAAATGAAGCTTGAAAAATCCATTTAATATTGGCTCAACAAGTGAAAAGCTTACCTGTTTGCCTTATTACGCGGTGTTGAACATGTTCTAAGTACACATATACATTAACTTTTCATTTAATACGGAAATATCTAAGTCTTGCTTAGATATAAGTCTTTACTGAATTTATTGTTTGTATTTATTTACTTTATACAATTTAGAATGCCACCTGCTAAATACATTAAACACTTCACATCTGTTGCTTAAACTTATTTATCTTTAATCCAACAGGCAATCACAGAAAAGCTACTTCATTATAAGCAAATATGAATGCAATTTAAACAATTTGATGCATATAAGTTTGAGCGGGGCAACCGATTTGTTTGTAACACGTAATGGACTACTGCTTTGATGATTTCTTGCAAAGCATGATGTCACTAAATGGATGTAGCTTCAATGGACGCAATGTTAAAAGTTTAATCTCTGCACAAAACTTGTTTCAAAACCTGTATATCCGATAAGCTCTGGATATCAAGTTTTTGGCCTGAATATGGGTAACTGAATCAGTGGTTCATCAAAAATGTTGTAAATAATTTAATAACCTTACTAAAATTGTAAAACAGAAATCCAAGGTAACTGACAGACATTTCAGGCACTGTTATATTCATTTATGCATTGTAAACCTCAAATATTAATCACTCTAATTTTAAAACTCTATTTGTAAAATCAATTTTGCCAAGAGCAATGAAATTCATTTAAAAGTATCAAACATTTTAACGGTTACTGCAGAGATAAAAATTTAATAATTTGGAAATACGTCAAACTACAATTTAAAAATAAACAAGAAAATACTGACCTTTTTTTTCTCTTTCACCTAAATTTTATTCAAGAAAACATATTAACTTTATTACCACAAAATCTCAAGACAGTTTGAGAAATCTGAAAGTATCTTAAGTATTAAAGATTAGCAACAATAATCAAATTACAAATGTGATACAACATTTTTTATATGCAGAATGTACCTGCATTTTAATTAATTTACATACAGTACCAACACTTGGTTCAACAATGGTTACAATGTTTTACACTAGCAAATTTGAACTAAGTTTAATATCCTCACGGAATTTCCTTGTTAAGAGAAAGAAGTAATAAACTAATTTATAAATGGATCTACAGTCTGTTATATTTCCCTAAGAACATAAATACTCAAAGTGTATTCATTCAGCTTTTAGTCACTTAAATTTAGTCATGTTTTAAGTTTTTTCCCCAAGCACATACACTTACGACCATATTGATTTGACACAGGATTTCAGAATACTTAAAAGGAAAAGTATGCAATGTCATTCATAATGAGCTATTTCTTTAAGTTAAAATCATACTTTTATCTGTATTTAAACTTCAAGCAAATACTGCATACTAATTCCAAATGCCACAATCTATTCACAATATTGCATGTAATAAACTTGATTCTGCTAACTTTTCATTGCAAATTATGTAAATATTTAAAGCGCTCAGTGATTTATTGTCAAAGAAATTCATATCAATATCAACTGATATATATTCCAACAGTATGCTGGCACATTGTAAACATCAGTTTGATAACAATATAGCTTATTAACTCTGTTAGAATTGTTTTAACAAATAGTACAAATCCATTATTCTATTATGTATCTGCTATTTACATTCATGAAGCCCAAATGACCCCTTTACATGACTTCATTTGTATAACACCAATCTCAAAAATGAGAGGAACACCCTATGTCACAAAATTATACTTTATTTACATACTTGACACCCTCTTAACTTCATGTCCAAGTGTCTACACTAATATGAAATGTGTTTAAAAATTAAAATAGTGCGTTCTACTACCACAGCAAAAAACTTCAGTCTGTTGGTTTGTGTTTGTTTCCGGATTCAAATCCATATCTTCAGACATTATATGTTTTTGTAGATACAAAATAACATTTCATTTTATAAATTGTATAACTATATGTACCCCTTCACACAATGACTTGTACTTGTTTTTACAAAATAACACTGTCATGCACCAAATATTCAAGTTCATCAACACACTGTATAACATTCATTTGTCATGTTTACTTATAACACTTTAACTTTTCAGTTGAAAACTATTAAATCAGGTATTGCCTGCAAGATTTTGCATTACACTTACACTGTGTTCTGAAAGATGTGTTACTTAAGTTTTCAGATTCAGGTAAGTTACTCTCTGATATTTCACTTGGTGGTAGCGTTAACCGAGGACATGAAGGAGAAGTAAGTAGGGAAAATGCAGTTTCAGATATGAGTTCATTTTCTTTGGGTGCATTTGAATTATTAGCTCTAATAGTTTGGCAGTTATAATCAAAAGAGATTTCCTCACCAGCTTTGATGTTCCTTGTTGCAAAAAGGGCCAGCTTTGGCAATGAAGGGTCCAAACAATTAAACCACACAGCAAAAACTGCAAGGTTTGGTTCACAAGAATGGTTTATAAAATGGGAAACATTTCCAAAATGAGCTGCATCAACTGTAAATGGATGCTGCTCGCTATCATAGTCTAAATCAAACAAGTATGTTCTGCCCTCTGCATCATACCGCTGCCCTCTTAATTCTACTTCCTCACTAGCTATGACCTCGCCAACATACTCACATACAAATGTACGCTTCTTGATTGGTTCCAGGGCTTTAACACCCCAACCACAGCCTGTTGAAGTTCTGAAGATGCAGAGATCTATGTGTCAACCATTTTGAATCACTCTGTTATTACAATTTTGATCACAGCTGCAGCGTTTGTTACACTCATAGATAGGTGTTCCAGCAGGTACAATCAATCTTTTATCTGGTGCATATGCAAATAAGCTGCCTGACTGCACACCAAAACACATGGAAGCTTTGGAACAGGATGGCGAGCATTCACATCCAATGGGTGGATCTTCTGGTATGGTAACACCATTTCCAGGAATGTAATCATTTACATAATTAAAATTTGGTGGAGAGCACTCCAAATCTACATTATTCTCTATTCTTATAGTTCCTGAGTCAGTAGATATGATCCCAATCTCTACCGCCCATTCTTCCAAATCCTTAAGTTGTTGTACCCTTTTGAAATGAAAAGCTCTGACCATCAGCATCTTTCTAAGCTCGTCAACCTCCACCTTATCCCATAAGGATTTATCTGGGATTTTGAGCAATGCCCTAACTTTTATTTCAACATCGGTTTCATTAGGAACCTGATATCTTAAAACATCCTTTTCCTGAAAATACTCATTAAGCGTTCAAAATCTTCCTTTGTTGGGCTTATCAAAATATTAATAAACTCCTCTATTATTTCATAAGTTGGTTCACCAAGTGGATTAGACCTAGCAAGTTTTTCCTTATAAGCCACTAAACATCGTTTGCAGTTGAGATGTTCAGCTGGCTCCCAAGTGCTAGATTCTAAAGGCCACCCTTTCCATTTTACCAGATAATGAATACCACTGCCTTCATCTACACGATGGTCTAAAATTTTCTCTACCTCATACTCTACTTCATCTAGTTTCCTTTTTCTACCACATTTCCCTGCACTTTTAAATTGTCCATGATTTACTTTTTTAGTATTTTTGAGCACATTCTTGGGAACTAGAGATAGAGTCTTCTTTTCTAAAATGATGTCTTAGCCACCAGCAGTTATGAGCAGAGGTTCAGCCATTGCTGCAGTAGACATCTCTTCCTCTTTCCAGCCAGCACCAACACTGCTGTTAACGCCCTTAGCCTCCTCAGGCTCTTGAACGTTCTGAGTTCCATCTCCTGGAGTTGTAAAATTGCTGGTGTGTCTCTTCAGTAGACTCAAAAAGGCATTACATATATGTAAATATATTCATGTACAGACATTAAGATATTTCCAACATTTTGGGCAATATTGATGTCATTTATACATGCACAAAAATCAAGTGGACCTGAGTAAGAGTGCAGGAAAACAGCAGGTCTTCAAAGAATACAAGAAGATAGCTCAGAGAATATTCAAAAATCTCTTAAAATAATCTGTCTCTCCTCTATTTTCAAGAGAATTCTTAACCTAAAGTTCATGAACTGGTGAACATTTGGACATCAAATTAAGGGGATATTTCACATTAAAGTGACCAAAGGAACTTAATATTCTATATTAACTCCAAGCCAAACGGAATTCTGCTTATTAACGTAGCATTAAAGAATGTAAATAGTTCATTTCAAAGTACTGTAAACATCATTTAATAAAAAAGTGAAAACCAAAGAAGTTGTTGGAGTAATCCAAAATGTTATCTTGTAATTTAAAACAGCTTCAAATTTCTTACTCAAACTCCGATAAGAATTAAGCTTTAAATGTGCTTCATTCATGCATGACATTTTGTTTTTGTTCAAAAAGCTACTTTTTGGCTGAAAGATTATTACTGTAAGTCATCCTCCATGGTCTAGAGGTAACATGCCAGCCTCTAGTTTCCAAGGATTCAAACCTGACAAAGGGTGATGGATTTTATTGGGCGTAAAAATCCTTAGCATGTTTCCTTCGGAAGGGAAGTAAAGCTGTTGGTCCTGTGTTGTACATTTACGGCACATAAAAGAACCTCAAGAGGTCTCTGAGCAATATTATGCAGTATTTCACATCGAATTTAGAATGCGATGCTGAGAATCAAAGCAGTTAATGAGCATTCATAAATAAACATTCATTTTGAAGTACTGTAAACAGAGAGGTAGAGCATAAAGTGGTTGTATGGCAGCACTTGGCCAATGCAATACATATGAGCACAGTAGCCATAGATTATTAAAGGAGTTTGTAACACTAAATTTGTGAGTGGCATTGTCTTTAGTAGGATCAAAGAACTTACTTTTCAGAAAGGGACAGCTCAGACTAACTTGCATTAAATAGTGTTGTACAAGTCAATTGATCCTGCACTTCAAGACATTGACTTGTAATGAAAAATATGGTGAAGACATAAATATATATGAACACATGTGACAATTTAAGGATTAATATGTTTTATATGTACACAATTGTAAACGGATTATATAATTTTAAATATATAATTCGTATGAATATGTTAATATGTGTTCCATGTAAGAATGTCTAAGTATATAAACATATTTTGCGATTGTTAGCATTCCAGCAATATTACGATATTTAAGATTCAATTACTATGATTGTTAATAAAACTTTTCACACAGACGGGAGACGCTTACATGAAAAGCGTTAAGAGTACACTATTTTGCCCCAATTGATAGAAACTGTAAACGATGTAATAAGATGTAGGGCAAGTGTACAAAGTATTTAAAGTAAGCATATGTCAGTACAAAATTATGAACTACTGTTAAATAAAACTCCGTCTCAGTCATTATAATATTTTTGTCAAAGTTTGTTACTTTACAAAATAAAACTCATAATAGGAAAGATAACTTCTTGTATTTATTTTACAGTGTGCCCCACAAAAAAGCAGTAAATTTCTTAGATTCTGTAACATGAGCTGGACATGCATTTTCATTTTTACTTTACTGACACCGTTCGAATTTTCATAATCAATGCACGTGCTCAAAATGATTTCCTTTGGAGTCCACACAGGATCGTAGACATTGCAACCGACATCGGATGGCATTCTGGATGGTTTCAAGTGTGACGTTGTTCCAGGCGTCTGTCAATACAAATTCCCTGCTTCTTTGTGAGGCACCCTGTAGTTTAACAGCTCAATAAAATTCCTACTTCTACGGATTGTGTCAGTAATTAGCAACGAGGGTTCGTCCACATTTTATTTGAATGTTGCCTTTAGCTATTGAGTTGTACAATTTGTTTCTTAAAGAGGAAGTGAGCTCGTCAACTGGAAACAAGAAGCACGTCGTTGAGGTAAACTGAGAAGTTTTATTGTGTCAACAAGTGAAAACGACCTCGTTAATATAGTGCTAGCTGAAAAATTAAAGAACTTATTCCACTTCTTTACGATGCATGTTGAGGAATACAAATTTGAAATATGTGAGACTGATATTTCTATAAAAAAACTACACTAACTTTTTTCTGTAAACCTTCCATTGAAATAATTTACATCATAAAAATGCATCAGCAAGGAACTTCTTTCCTTGAATGATATATCGTAGAGTGAACAACTTTAAATACTCTAAAAAGTAATAGATAACGTTAGGAAATTATCACAAGATAGTACTCTATGTATGTGAATATATTCCTAGCTATATGCAAACATCTGAGTTCCTTCCGCTACACCTTGGCCTTCAGGTGGGCATTTACAGCAATCTACACACTCAACATTTTTGTTGCAATTCTCTTGTTGCGTCGAAGTCATCTCACCACTGTTGGAAGGTTATATCTGTGGCGTAAAAAAGTGATACAGGTAAATAAAGTGAAATAAAGTAGGGCTATGAAAATTGACAACGATGTGTAGCACTTAGGCAGGTCAAGAGACCACCAAAGGCAGTTAAGTATATATTAACAGGTGAGTTAACCCTATCAAGAAACTTTTGGGAACTTTTGTAATATATTATATTATCTTTACGTTACAAGTACAAAAGAATTACATGGCATGGTGTACCTTCCGGGTCCTATCACTCAACCGTTGCACGTGAGAGAAATACATTTTTATTTATTTTGAAACAATGGAACAGCAAAGCATAGTCTGCGTGTTAAAGTATCATATTTTTATTTATAGACGAGGGCTGTTCAGTAGAGAATGATCACATTTTTTGACAACGTACCTTTACTCATAATTTTGATGGTCCTTCTCAAAATGAATAGTCTACCCTGAATGCGATGCACTTGTCCCAGCGTTTCTGGCAGTCTTCAAAGACATGCTGGAAACCACTATTTGAGAGATCCTCAAAATCGCCTCCGCAGTCTTTACCACTGCTTCTTATGATGGATAATGATTCCACGAAGGTGTTTCTTCAAGTTAGGGAACAGAAAACGCCACATGGCGCTAAATCCAGACTATAGGGAGGGTGAGGGATGCACTTCACGTTGATTTTTGCTAGATATTCAGCAACAACATTGGCAATATGAGGCCGCGCATTGTTATGCTCCAGTATCCAGCCTGCTTCACGAAAATGTGGTGTTTTGTGCCTGGTATGGACCTGCAATGTTCTCAGGACATCCCTCTAATAATGTCCAGTATCTGATGTGTTTGTGGGTGCAACATGCTGATAAACCATCCAAGAGTAACAAAGAATGAGATGACCATAACTTTCCCAGCAGAAGCAACCACTTTTCCTTTTTGGGGGGTTGATGAAGGAGATTTCCACACTGAGCTTTACTGTTTGCTCTCACGATCAATATAATGTAGCCAAGTTTCATCAGCAGTGACTACGTTTGAAAGAAACTCCGGATCTTCCTATAACATCAACTTTAACTGCATGCAGACCTGCATGCGAATGTTCTTTTGTTCGGGAATCAACAGTCTTGGAACCCATCGCGCACAAGCGCATATGATGTTTAATGTTTTTTTTTTTTTTCACCAACGTGTGGGTGGCACCCAATGAAATGGTCAGTATTTCAGAAAGTGATCTTAAGGTAATTCGTCGAACCTCTTTCACAATGGCAGCAGCAGTGTTGATGTTTTCTTCATAAGAGCAGTAACTGGAGCACCGGGTGCACCTTTCTTTGAAATTGATTGTCTCCCCTCCTTAAACATTTTAAACCACCTTTGAGCTGTGCTGCAGCGATGAACAGACTTTCCATAGGCCTCCTGTAACATTCTATAGACCTTAACTGAAGATTTGTTGTGACGAAAGCAGAATTGCAAAACCGCAAATTGTTCCTCGCGTGTTACCTCCATTACAGCAGTAGGCGATACAGAACATGTCTGAATTTGCCTGATTCTCTCGGGCGGGAACCAGGAGTACCAACAATTAAACTACTACGGCGTGTTTGTTTCACATTATGCTAACAGAATGTAATAAGATTGAATTTTAGTGCAAAAAGTTATGACGTAAAAATTATGATCGTATTTATTGAACATCCCTCGTATCTTAAATTAAAGGAGGCGCATCGTGCGGTGGGCAAGGATATGTGAGGGCAGTCAGAGGGAATAGAGGTGATCGGAGAGGAGGCTGAAAATGACTGAACATTGGGACTGAACGGGAGCAGGAAAATTAAAAATGTTTTATTTATCACAGAGACTTTAAGTAAATATTACAACAAAATATGTAACTTACTTTTAAATATGGCTATGCGTTGCATATACATGCGAGTAAGCTGAAACAATTACCTACTCAACAAAACTGTTCACTGGAAAGTTGTCATGCCACACCCGAATTTACGTCAGCGATATCAGAAACGAGGGATACATAGCAGCAAGCTTCTTACAGCATCCAGATCTTCTAGAACATCCAGACCTGCCAGCAGCCTGCAACAAGAAGCATCCTATCACCCGAATAAATCCTTTATGATATTGTAACGTTCATGGTTGTGATCGAACCTCCACCAGATAGATTCTGACATTTGACAGAATGTGTCGAAAGTAGTTCAAGCCTGGAATTCCGAATAATTCAAAGCTTAAATTTCAAAAATAAAGTATTTAAGCTGGCCCAATGTAGGTCAAGATGCGCAGTTGATAAGCAGATGATGGGCAGTCTCTGGTGAGTTAAATGTCCGTGGTCAGTTAACAAATTCGTCAAACATCGACACGACTGTCATCGCAAGCGTTGAACTAGCACATCTGAGAGTCTACTAAGAACTTTAAGGTAAGTTTGCTTGTATTCCATTAGGCCAAGGCCACCTTTCGACCTGATGTTCCATTTCAAATAATAAACCTAGCTTATATACGAACTTTGGGTTAATAAACCTAAGTAGCCTACCTCCGGAAGCTACACCCCCCTTACCGGGGTTCGCTACAATATCTTCTCTCTGTCTCTGTCTCTCTCTCTCTCTCTCTCTCTCTCTCTCTCTCTCTCTCTCTCTCTCTCTCTCTCTCTCTACGCAGCTGAAATCTACTTCTTTCTCTACTTCTGCTTTAGCAGAAGTGTCCAATTGACCGTTAACATTAAAAGTAAAGATACAAATGCAACATGTGAGTGACTGTAGGAATAGGATATTGCGATACTAATGTGGTAAGCACTTTATACGGAACGATCAAACGTATGAATAAACGAGGCACTTGGGTGGAGTTTTTCTTTTAAATTCCGAGATTCCTTTATTTGGTTACATGTGAATTGCATACTATTTTTTGCGTGGGTTACGTAGGTTCGGAAGTCTGGTTTGCAGAAATTTAAGGCAGGTTTTGGTGAAGTAGAAAGCCGTGAAATAGACAATCGGCTGTCTTCAAGGCGGCTGACTCGATATTTTGAAACACGAAAACAAGCGAATGAAGTCACTGCGGTACACTTCTGTCGTCGACTGTTACAATAACCAACAAACAACTGCCACTCCTTACACCTTGCAGGGTTTTTATAACTCCTAGCCATTGTTTCTAGAATGCCGTCATCCTCTAATCCCTTCCATGCGGGGGTTCCTCAAGGAAGTGCGCTTGGGCCCCTGCTTTTTCTCATATTCATCAATAGAGTACCATCCTACCAAGGCTGTACGTTGTACCAGCTTGCTGAAGATACTGCAATAACAACCGCCTCCACACGTCACTAAGTTGCTGTATGCAGGCTGTAGATGCATGCGGACAACCTGACAACCTGACAACCGGCGTTAAGAGCTCGATATTCTAGAGTTACGGATTGCCGGTGGTTCCGTCCATAGGTCGACTTGCGCAAAATACCTAGGCGGCAAGCTGTACCAGAGGCTGACCTAGAAAGCTCACATCGCAGACCTGTGCAACAAGGTTGCTGTACAACTAGGAAGGCACTTCTATACCCCCTCTATTAGAGAAAATCCGCCTTGTCCCTATCCAACAAATTTCTCCTATACAAGCAAGTCCTTCGTCCTACTCTCACCTACGCCTGCCCAGTCTGGGTCACTGCCACCAAAATTCACACCCAGTGCCTCCAAAATATATTTCTCCGTTCCGCAGCCAATGCCAATTGGTACATTCCAAACACAAACATTCACCGCGAACTGTCCTTTCCCCTCCTAGCTGAAGACATGCTCTCCTCTCCCAAAAATTCTTCGACTCCATCTCCCATAATTCCAATGCCCATATTCGTGGTCTCGGGGAACAATACAAACATCCCAGGCTCCTCCTCCACCGAACCTAAACACATCCTTCTCTATTCCAAATTCCTCATCATGAAAAACAGTAATAAATAATACAAAATAAAGATAAAAAACTACATACGGAAATGCCACCGTTTATCACAGTCTTAATAGCAAAGCCCCAATTGAACCAGTGAACGACTTAGTCCTGTAATGGTTTCTGTCTTAAAGTCCCGACAAGACTTGGCGGTAACCCCTTCGAACGACACTTACTTACACTTACACAATGCCGCAGATCTTCCGAGAAACTTCTCCGCAACAATGGATCGAACTCTCTGGAGCCTTTCTCTGTCTCTCTCTCTCTCTCTCTCTGGTCCACGTGCCCGTCTCCGGCTTGTGACAGCCGCAGAACAATGCCATTCGGTGGCAATATGTTTATTTATATAATTTTACACATTGTAATATCACAATCAGTATTAAAGAATAGATGTTTTACTCGGCGAACTAGTGCTTCTTGCATCACCTATTTGAGATACCATTGTGAAATTACTTACCGCCCTTGTGCTGCAATGTCAGCATACAACAGAGAGCAACAATAACGGTAAGTATGGAATATTAGTTACATAGTGCATTAGTTAAGTCTGAGGCAGCGGGCCTTGTTTGACTACTCTTGACATGGATATCCACGATGACTACAGAAATGCTAGGAGAGCCATTCTAAGGAAAGCTGAGGTAGTGGCAGAACAAATCATAATTTCCTTTGACCCTGGCATATGCTATAACAACCTTCTTGGGTCTAGAAGTCTGTGGAAATTCGCCGGGACGCGACACAACATCTGCTCGCGTCAAACCTTCTGCTATAACAACCTTCTTGGGTCTAGAAGTCTGTGGAAATGGCGTTGAAACCACAGTTGAGTCTAATAATAAATATTGTTTAGCAGATGCTCTACTGAAATTTAACGCAAATCTCGCGTTCATAATGTACAAAGTTCACGTTTGTATTGCATGACTTTAAATTTACTTAGAGCACCTAAATAAAAATCAAAATTGATATTTTTAATAAAAGTACCTCTTTTTATATAATGTAGGTTAAAAATAAAAAATATAGGTTCATTTTTCTTTGAAATAATAAATATTTTAAAACCATTCTTATCAAAACATTAATATCTTCAAACTGTTCCACACTTTAAAGATCTGTCCACTTCTTTTTGAAATTTGTCAAATTGATTCCTAAAATATCAGGCATTAAATGTTACATAATCTTTCTTCTTTAGGGTGGTTTCTGAATCATTAATTTTTAAAGTCTTATAAATCTGCCAGAACAACAAATCTCTAATGACACAATTTACAAATTTTCCTTTTAACTAAGGCTATAAAATAAAATTATAATACAGACTTGTGCCTTATAACCAGGTAAATGGAAAAGAAGTTTAAAAGACGCATGAGAACAAGTTAAAATTTTGTTTTTAAATTATTGTAAAGGAATCACTATAGAGTAATAAAGTTCAGCTTTAAAATTTAATACCTAAGAGAAAATATCAGTTCTCCTGGTTGGAACCGTCACACACAATAACCCAAATTACAACTGGAAGATGATAAATTATCTTTATTAAAGGGAAATTAAATTGTAGACTACGAGAAAGCTTTCGATTGTTGGGAATGCGAGTTGGGACCTCTCGGATGCCAGCCCCAGAAAAGAACAGGAACCCATGTGAGTGAGTGAGTGAGTGAGTGAGTGAGTGAGTGAGTGAGTCAGTGAGTGAGTGTGATGTTTTAGGTCCCGTCGACAGCGAGGTCATTTGGGTTCGTGAACCCATGTGATGATTGAAAAAACGGGAAAATAATAAAAATGAGATTATCGGTATTCAAGATCGTCTAAAGGAAAACTCGCTATCTCAAAAATGAACTTTTGTAAATGTAAACATCTGTTAGAATACTACTGTACCCAGAGATGTGAAATTCCCAGATCCTATTCAGAAGTTCAAAACTACCATTTTGAGAAATTCCCTCTATTACTGAATGTATGAGAATACGAGTATTAAAGTTACTTTTGGCACAAAGCTGACTTCATAAAAAAGGAAGAAGCGTGAAAATCGTGAAGATAGAGCCTGGGAGAGCAGCTAATACAATAAAATGGTACAAACTCTAAATATACCGGTTGCAGTCTTTGGCGACTATTTGAAAACGACTACGGTAATGTGGCCTGGGATTTTTTTTCTAATAAGGTAAAGGTAGAAAGTCGAATTAAAAGTGTTTATTATGTAAATTAATAAACGCATAATGTGCATGGTGTTTTTGAAATGAAGGCAGAACGCATTTTAAGAGGCAAGTGGAATATAAATAAATTGTATGTTTGCACAATGCTATGTTACTCATTTCAACATATGTTGAACAGCTTGATTAGAAGTTAAAAAGCTAACCCGTGGCGCGACAGCCATATGCAGAGCCTTGGCCTACCAACCCGACTGCCGGCCTCACGCCTACATACTCACGGTAGAGGTGGGCGATCATCCAAAAGATACGGGGAGGAGATGTGGTCTGCATCTCGGCATCCCCTAGTCGGTATGTTGGTTTTCATTACCCGGGTCTCTTACCTAGCGTAAGATCCACCGGCCCTATACCTGGGACCGAAAATTCCCACCACATGGATGGGATCGAACTCGGGCTGCTTTCCGTGGCCAGGGACCAAGCCATGCTCCCTTAGCCCGCTACACCACGGCGCAGGACTTGATTAGAAGTACTCAGCCAGAATTTCATGATGCCGTCTGTATACAGCATCGCTTTTACTTGGGGACGTAAAGCACGTTGTACGAAGTACAGCAACCTGCATATGTATGATTTTCGCTGCATTCGTCTTTAACAACGCACAACAGCACAGTCTTTGAATGTACTTCAACTACAGTAACTCCTACTTCAAAAAGTCGAGTGTTACATGCACTACACTTTCTAAACTCTTTTACTAATTACACTGGGCAACAATGAAAATATTTCGGGGTTAAAAATAGTGAATTTACATGTATTTCCATCTGCCGAATTAAAAAATCACCATAAAAATGATAGATAAGCTCTTGTTTCGAAGATAAAGTGACATTTCATTCTTTAGAGTGAATATATTAAATTTGGCGGAACTTTTTTTTGGAGTTGGCACACCTGTCAAATAACAAAACACAATCAAAGAGAAATTTTGGAGGTTAAGTGATGAAACGGTTAAGGTCGTCATTTTTGTCGGAACACAAATTAGAGAACTTGTACAGAATCCTGCATATGACCAAATGCTGGAGGGGAAAGAAAAGGAAACTTGGGAAGCATTCAAGGGTGTTGTTCATTGATTTTTAGGCAACAAAGGAGATGACAACCACAAGCACTTGATGACTGTGCTCCTGCACAGGTACCGTAACCTTGGATGCAACATCTCCCTTAAGATTCATTTTCTCCACTCCCACCTAGACTTTTTCCCTCCTAGTTGTGGAGCTCTTAGTGATGAACATGGGGAGAGATTCTATCAGGAAATTTCTGTTATGGTACAAAGGTATCAGTGCCGTTGGAATGAAATAATGCTTGCGGATTACTGTTGGTCTTTGTATAGGGATCCTGCTGAACTCCATCTCAAGAGGCAAGCTAAAAGACGACGAAGTCAATAGGCCACCACATGATTCTCTTCAGACACGACCATCTGCGAAGCATTTTTCCAGCAATTTAGAACTCTTAGCATGTACTTACCAGTTAAAAAGCGCAAGTGCACCTTCACTGTTCTTAGCATGTATGCCCCCCAGGGGTCTACTTCGGTAGGTATGGGTTTGGCGAACCCGGGGTCCCGAGCCAACAGTCTCCCTCGTGTGGCCTCCTCTTCGTGGTTGAGGGAGACGGTCAACAGGCCCACCCACGTGTAGGCCGTGCGTGGAGACCCGTGTCGGTGGAAAGGTTTGTCCTGGTGGTTGAGGGATGCGTATCTGAGCTCGTAACAGTGTTTTTCTGAATTCGGGGAGGGTGCGCATTTCTAATACACTACTTTGGCTTCTGCTTCGCCTAAACGGGAGGTTAGGGACTAACCCACCCCTAATCAATCGGCCAGGACTAGGTATTGTACCGATCTCCAGGGTGAGTGGGACGGCGAGCTCGCTATATCCCCTGTATAGCCCTGTCATCCCAGTGGGATGACCCCTTGTTGGACTCCGTGGTGGGTGGGGAGCACTGGGGGATGAAATTTAGACCAACATTTATGGTTAACCTACACCCCCCAAAAAACAATAAACGTGGAAAGGACTTGTTTGTAAACAGTGTTAAACAGGTAGTTGAGTGTGGTCCTCGCTACTTAGTTATTAAACGAACGGAGGAAGGTAGAACGTTTTCTGCGGTTAATCCGTTTATTATACAGAAAGGTCTTGACAATATAGCTGGTGCAGTTAAATCGTGTACAAAATCTAGAAATGGCACGCTGCTGGTGGAAGCAACTACAGCATCCCAGGCAGCAAAGATACTGAAAGCCAACATGCTGGGCAGTTATCCAGTCAAAGTGGAGATGCATAGGACCCTGAATTCCTCGCGCGGTGTTGTAAACACTAGCGCGTTGGATGGAATGTCCAACAAGGATATTCAGGAGAACCTCCAGGAACAAGGCGTAACTGCAGTCTATCGTGTCCAAAGGAGAGAACGAGGGGATATGGTTCCCACTCGTACCCTGTTCCTGACCTTTGATCGGGTAGATCTCCCTCAAAGGATCAGGGCAGGATATGAAGTGATTGAGGTTAGACCATACATACCTAACCCTCTGAGATGCTACCAATGTCAGCGGTTCGGTCACACTAGTGCATTCTGTAAAGGCGCACCTACATGTGTCAGCTGTGGAGCCGGCATGCATGAAAATGCATGTACATCACCTCCGGAATGCGTAAATTGTAGCGGTGAACATCCATCAAGTTCACGAGAATGCCCCCGTTATATTGAAGAGCGAGCTATTCAGGAGATCCGGGTTAAGGAAAAGGTATCCTTTTCGGAAGCCCGGAAACTTCTATGTATTCTCAAGCCCTCTTCAACCACCTCCCGTACCTATAGTTCTGTGGCGGCTACTCCGTCACTGAAACGGGAGGCTGGTACCCAAACATCTGATATAAACGGGGTAACAATATCCGAGAAAGTTCTAGTGCCTAGATCGCAACCAAGAGCATCACTAACACCATCTAAAACTCCGAGAACACAGACTACTGAAAATAACAAGTCAGTGAAGTCGCCTGACAAAGCATCCACGTCTAACAACAGGACGAAATTGCCCATTGTATACCAAGCACCAGAGATCAAGTTCAAGACGCAGTATGATAGAACTGCCTTCCTGAAAGAAAGCACAAAGTCTGCTCCAGAGAAGTCCAAGAAACGTAGCCCTAGAGCGTCTCCGAGATCATCGTCGGAGTCATCTTCTGGGGAGGACTACGACCGGCGACCGTCATCTACGTCGGTCGGAATTTCCAATCGCTTCGAGCCCCTCGAATCGAAAGTCGTAGAAGGAAAACCGTCCTCTTCCATAGAGGATATGGAGCAGGAAACAGCTGACCACGCTGCTACATCTGCAGCAAAGAAGAGGCAGGATAAACCTGCCGAAACTAGCCCTACACCAAAGAAAAAGGGCAAATTGATTCGGCCACCCATAAAGTCGTCTTAATGTAGACTACCTTTACATCTTATATTCCATAGTTCCAATGGCTATCCTACAATGGAACATACGAGGATTAAGAGCGCATCGACCAGAATTGGAACTTTTGCTCAGTAAGCATCACCCCTTAGTGGTATGCTTACAAGAGACTAAGCTACGACCACAAGACAACCTTAAAATCAGACGCTACACACCACTGAGGTGTGATGTTGAAACAGAAGAGGGCATTCCTGCACACGGGGGTACTATGATGCTCCTCAGGGATGACATATTTGTAGATCCGTTACAGCTACAGTCTGATTTACAATCTGTAGCTGTAAGGATTAAACTGCCATCAATCGAATTTTGCATTTGCACTGTATATCTCCCGCCATCAGATGACCTCTCGTTAGTTGACCTTGAAGATCTGGTCTCCCAACTTTCAACACCATTTCTAATAGTTGGAGACTTTAATACCCATCACCCACTTTGGGGCTCAAATCGGGCATGTTCGAGAGGCAACCTCATTGCAAAATTCCTGGAGAGCAATAACTTGGTTCTCCTGAACACCGGAGAGCCCACATTCCTCTCAGACGCGTTTAACACCTATTCGCACATCGATTTGGCAGTGTGTTCACCCCAGTTAGCTGTTTCATTACAGTGGAATGCCATCTCTGATTTACATTCCAGCGACCACTTTCCATGTCTTCTTAGTCTCTTAGCACAAGATGTGTCTCCCTCACGTATCCCTAGATGGCGCTTTGATCGTGCCAACTGGAATCTTTACACCCAGTTGGCTGTCTTTGAATACAACGAGCACGATTCTGTGAATGATTTAGTTGATCATCTCACAGAGAAAATTCTTTCCGCTGCAGAACAGTCTATTCCACGTTCGGCTACCCAACCCGGTCGATTTCCTGTCCCATGGTGGACCAACGACTGCCGGAATGCTATTCGTGCTCGTAGACGTGCTCTAAGGGTATTCCAACTACACCCTACGCTAAGTAATCTAATTGAGCACAAGAAAGCGCGTGCAAAATCTAGGCAAATAATTAAGGATAGCAAAAAGACCTCATGGAACAAATTTGTATCATCTTTTAACAGATGTACAGCCTCATCTGTTGTATGGGATAAATTAAGGCGCGTGGCCGGAAAATCAACCCACCTGCCAATCGCTGGTCTGAAAACAACTGCAGGAGTTGTTGTTGATCCGTTTGTTGTGGCTAACACCTTCGGCTGTGCTTTCGCTCAGGTGTCTAGCTCATGCAATTATGCTCCTGAGTTTATCTCAATTAAGACTCAGGTAGAATCTCAACGTTTCGTGTTTAGTTCCAGAAACCTTGAAGACTATAACCGCCTCTTCATCTTGGCAGAGCTAGAACACGCTCTTTCGTCATCGCGACTGACAGCACCAGGACCGGACGGAATCCACGTTCAAATGTTACAACATCTCTCACCTGAAGGTAAGGTATTCCTGCTCGAGGTCTATAACCGTGTTTGGGTTGATGCCACGTTTCCTGAAAAGTGGCGAGAAGCTACCATTATACCTATCTTGAAAGCTGGCAAGGACCGTCACCTCCCTTCTAGCTACCGCCCTATTTCCCTCACCAGTTGCGTATGCAAGGTGATGGAACGCATGATAAATGGGCGGTTGGTATGGTGGCTGGAAACGCACAACCTACTGAATAACATCCAGGGCGTTTTCCGACGACGCCGTTCAACAGTGGATCATCTTGTGTCCATGTCGACACAGATTATGAACGGATTTCTTAAGAACTGTCAAACAGTCGGAATATTTTTTGACCTCGAAAAGGCTTATGATACGTGTTGGCGGGCGGGTTGCTACGTACTCTGCACACCTGGAATATACGTGGACGCCTACCACTCTTCCTTCAGGAATTCCTGAAAGACCGCGTATTCCGAGTAAGGGTTGGCTCGGTTTTTTCGAACCTTTTTGTTCAAGAGAACGGTGTACCACAGGGATCGGTACTAAGTGTTACGTTGTTTGCTATTGCGATTAATTCTATCTCGAAATGTGTACCTCCAGGTGTCTCGTCATGCCTATTTGTAGACGACTTTGCCGTCTACTGTACATCTCAGCGCACTCCGTTTTTAGAGCGCCGTCTTCAGACCACCTTGGACAACCTTAAGAGTTGGAGTTTAAAAAACGGCTTCCGATTTTCCGCTGAGAAAACCATCTGTGTAAACTTCTGGCGTCAGCAGAGTCGACTACCTCCAAGGCTCCGGCTAGGCGCTGATCTACTACCTTTTGCAGATGAGACGAGGTTCCTTGGATTGATATTTGATAGAAAACTTAGTTGGTCGTCGCATATAGCACAACTGAAAGCACGATGTGACCGATCTTTGAATATCTTGCGGGTACTAAGTGGAAAATCGTGGGGAGCGGATCGTGCAGTGTTATTGCGACTTTATCGGGCACTCATCCGTTCCAAATTAGACTATGGTAGTATCGTTTATGGCTCAGCACGACCATCTGTGCTGAAGAGATTAGACACAGTCCATAACTGTGGCATACGTATAGCTGTTGGGGCATTTCCAACGAGCCGAGTTATAAGCCTGTATGCTGAGTCTGCAGAACCTCCTCTGCAGTACAGGTGCAACATGTTATTAGCCAATTATGGCTGTCGACTTAATTGCATGCCCACACATCCATTGTTTACGCCGTTCTTTAATACCTTCATGGACGTGCGTTATAGGAACACTACTATTAAACCAAAGCCACCTGGTTTTCGTTTCCGGGAGCTCCTTAGACATCTTGATACTGACATGCCCAAGATGTATACTAGGGGGGAGAGGACATACCCTCCTTGGTTGTGCAGAGCGTCCCCGGTTGATCTGGGCATGACTAAATATGATAAATCTACCATGTCTATGTCTAGTATCCGCACATGTTTTTTAGAATTTTTATCGCGATATGAGGACCATTTTGTAATTTATACTGATGGCTCCAAGAACTCAAATGGCGTTGGTTGTGCTTACGTGTGTGGAACCGAACCCTATACATTCGGATTCCACAGTAGCACTTCCATTTTTACTGCAGAGCTTTATGCAATATACCGGGCCATTTTACACGTACGCCGACGAAAGTTGGGGGACTGCTTAATCCTGAGTGATTCCCTCAGTGCACTTCAAAGCCTACGGCAGCTGTACAACTACCACCCTATTGTGCAGCGTATACAGGATGCCCTCCACGTTTTACACGCTTCTGGTGTTAACGTGGTGTGTGCATGGATCCCTGGTCACGTAGGCTTGCGGGGGAATGAAATGGCGGATTCAGCAGCCAAGACGGCTTTCATGAAGCCCAGGGTTCGAATACCATCTGTGACATCGGAAGACTTTAGGGCCGAATTGCGGAGAGCTGTGCAAACCTGCTGGCAGGAAGAGTGGTCTGCTCTCCGCAATAATAAACTTAGATCTGTCAAAGAACTTCCGATTCCCTGGGTTACCTCCTGTCGGTCATCTCGTCGCGAGGAGGTGAGTTTGGCTCGGTTACGAATTGGGCACTGCATTTTTACTCATAGTTTTCTTTTTAAAAAGGAGCCTTCTCCACTATGTCCGTTTTGTAATGAAGCGTTGTCTGTACGACACGTGCTGCTAGAGTGTTTTCACCTAGCAGACCTTAGGACGTCTCTGCAGCTGCCGGTCAGCTTTGCAGAAATGCTAGCGGACGATAACGCAGTAGTGAAGAAGGTTTTTAGGTTCTTTTCGAGATTAGATTTTAGGATTTAGCAAATAGAATTTATGGTTTTTGGATGACTTTTTTTTTTTCTTTTTCCAACGTGTATGTATTTTTTGTCTTGTCTTTTTTTAAATACATTTATAGTGTTTTAGAATAATTTATATCTGGCTTTTGCCATGACCAGTTTCCTTTAAAAAGGGCGCTGATGACCTCTGTAGTTGAGCGCCCTTATACTCATCATCATGTATCATGTTATTAGCATGTATGTAATTAAAATGTATCATTTTCTCTCAATACATTAATATGTAATACTTCCACCTTGTGAATGTCATATGTCATAATACAATTTTTTATTGTCATATTTGTTTTTCTCAACCCAAAATTAGTAGGAATTGTCTCATGAAGTGCTCGAAACATTCAACAATTATTTTTGTTTCCTAATGTTATGTATCAGTATTCTAAGCTAAACGTTTCGTTTTACCTATTAGAAAACTCTAGTTGAATAATTTTTAAAGAGGATGTTGCCATATGATACATTTAAAATTCCAAGAACTTTGTCTGACACCGAGGAAAAGATGAAACAAGAAACAAGCTGTCTTCCCAGTTGAAAAATGTATAGTAATTAAAAGCTTTATACTACTGCACTCATATTTATTTCTCTACTCTTGAACATATTATTTTTACAAACTTTAGATATTCTTCTATCTTCATGGAGTTAAGGGACACTGGGAGTGCAAAATAGCCCAAAAGTCTAAAAATTGCAAGTTATAGATTTACAGATACAAATGTTTCCCAAAGCTTCCTTTATTGAAATATGCTAAAAGTGTTTTATTTCAGCAATTTTTAAATGTCTAGCGCAGGGTGTAAATGTTCGGGCCGTTGCCACTTAAATGCCTACTTTCTTCCTTATCCAGCACGATGGCCTGTTTTTGCCAATTATGGTCGTTTTTCGGCAACTTTTTCTCTAAAACTGCTTTCAAATTTTGCGCCTTAGCTTAGTGCTGCTATCCACAGACAGTTTAGTAAACTATTTCTGTGTATTTATTAATACAAAGTGATTAGTCATAAACATTCAAACATAAATGCCATAAAAAAGTCGTCAGCCACCTTCGGTGCCTTAGCACCTAGGAAAGTACAAAACATTTCATAATGCGTGTGATTATTCTATGTTATTTGCAATAAACTTAGCGAATACTTGTAGATTCGTTATTGTTTTAATAAGCCTATGAAATTTTGGGACGGAGATACCAGCATTAGTTAACCAAAGTAGAGTTTTATTGCAACAGGACAATGCAACTCCCCATACTGCACGAACATCATGGGCACAATTCAGGAATTCTGAGGAATCCTAGCAGGAGCATTCAATGTATGGAGACACAACACCAGGTATGCAACTGCTAGATTGAGAAAGAGCATACCAGCAGAGATGGGGCCCGTTGCGGCATCATTTCCTCTTCTGTAAAGTTTTGAGATATGGAATTTGAATCGTCAGAACGTGCTTTGGTCCTTGTGTTGCCTTGGTGAACATAAACAAGAATAAAATTATCTAGGTAAAGCATACCCAGGAAGAGATAACACATCGCAATATACTATCAGAAAGGGAACCTCATACATGTGATATATTCAAATGTTTTTAAAAGTAAACACATAATCTTAGATTGTTCGCAATATAATGCAGTTAGAGCCAACATTCCATATCAAAATACTGTTGCAAACGCATTGGTGACGCGAGGTGGCGCGGCGGAGGAGTTCAAAGGGTCGGGCAGTGCAGTGGTGAGATAAAAGCTCTGTGAAACGGTGGGGGAAAGGAGACGGAGCTACTGCAGTGATTGGATATCTTGCTGAATTGATCCCTCTTCCGTAAATTCTCAATGCCTCTTACTTCTGCCATAAGTTGAAGAATCGTTGTCCTTTCTTCTTGTCCTTTGGTGAACATGAAGAGCATTAGATAACTAGTATATCAGCTACAGAATCTCTGCGGTGAGAGGAAGATCAGTGAGAACGTTTGTATCACAAATTCTTAAACGCAAGTCCCTACGTATTGTGACTTTGTGAGTTCGTAGAATTAAAAGTCTTGCTTGCAGAGATTTAAAATGCTTCTTATTTCAGTAAAAAGACACTTTGTACATCCTTAACGAGCTCTAAATATCACGTTACATACACAACACGCCGTCTTGAAAGTCTCTCGTTGCTGTACCACACGTCAACAGACGAAGGAATGCACTTGCGGTACCCTTCCAACAGCTGCACATACAATTAACAGTTTAACTCGCAACTCCATTAACAACAGCCCTCGCAACTGTCTCATTACGGCTTTTACACCTCCTGCCATTATTCTAGCATTTAGTCCTAAGTTCGATAACAATCACGATGCAGTGGGAAATTTCAGGCCACCTCTGTCTCTTTCTCTCTCTCGGCAAGCGTTCAGCGCTCGCGTAGCTCTCTCTCTCTCTTTCTTTCGCACACCTCAGCACCGGCTTTTCTCGGCTCCAAGACAGTAAAATGCGATCGGTGACAGTACGGATATTCTCTGTTCAGAGGTCATTCGTTATTGTACTAGGCTGTTACCTGCCTCTCATGCTAAACCTGTCATTCTCTTATTTTTATTACTAATGCACCGCCGTAAACGCATGAAGAAAACGGAATAGTCAAATATCGTTACCCGCTATGGCATCCTGCAGCTCTGTTGACTTCTTTGATATGACGGCTAGGCATACATTTTCGGTCGTGTTGTAATAGGTGGGAAATGCTGAACTGTGCCCACGTAGTGCCTTTTCTTCTTTCGGCCGTCCTATGCCAGATGAATGATTAATATGTGTTTTGAAATCTCAATAAGTTTATAAAAATCCTATTATTCGAAGAGAGTACAAGTAACATGTTTGTTTAAAAAGATTTGGTTATCATTTAAGCCAAGTTATTTAGAAATTTTTGTGAAATTCTCCTGTCTGCTTAGGCACTGTAGTGATTTAATTTATATCATTGTCTGCAGGAGCGGAGGGGCTCACTTGAAGGAAACCAATTTCATCAAAAGTCAACTTGAGCAGAAGAAGGTAAGATAATGGATCACTTCCTTTCCCAACTCATTAGATTTTGTTACAATTCTATACCGAAAGGAACTTATATTAACTGCTTTTTTCTATGTAACATCACTTCAGCATCAAGCAGTTCGCTAGTGGGTAACCTAAACATATTCTTGAAAATGTGAGGAACATATGATCGTTAGTATTTTTCCTGCAAAATTTCACTTATATTTTAACTATACTTTATTAATAAATTTACCTCACATTTTGTAGACAAGTACCAGAACCTAAAAGCATGAAAATGTAGGGAGTGAATTTTCCATATAGTTATTACTTGAGCAATATTGAAAACATATTTATTTGGCATTAAATTACCCAAGATATTGTTTCTCATGTATTTACTCTTATCATCTTAAACAAGCATGGAATCAAAAATCTACTTCCAACCATTTTTTGAAATAACCTTTGTTCAAAACAAATAATATTTTTACTACCGAAACTTAGATTTTGTTAATCTTACGTATCATTGTCTCTTATTATTATTATTATTATTATTATTATTATTATTATTATTATTATTATTATTATTATTATTATTATTATTATTATTATTATTATTATTATTATTATTATTATTATTATTATTATTATTATTATTATTATTATTATTATTATTATTATTATTATTATTATTATTATTATTATTATTATTATTATTATTATTATTATTATTATTATTATTATTATTATTATTATTATTATTATTATTATTATTATTATTATTATTATTATTATTATTATTATTATTATTATTATTATTATTATTATTATTATTATTATTATTATTATTATTATTATTATTATTATTATTATTATTATTATTATTATTATTATTATTATTATTATTATTATTATTATTATTATTATTATTATTATTATTATTATTATTATTATTATTATTATTATTATTATTATTATTATTATTATTATTATTATTATTATTATTATTATTATTATTATTATTATTATTATTATTATTATTATTATTATTATTATTATTATTATTATTATTATTATTATTATTATTATTATTATTATTATTATTATTATTATTATTATTATTATTATTATTATTATTATTATTATTATTATTATTATTATTATTATTATTATTATTATTATTATTATTATTATTATTATTATTATTATTATTATTATTATTATTATTATTATTATTATTATTATTATTATTATTATTATTATTATTATTATTATTATTATTATTATTATTATTATTATTATTATTATTATTATTATTATTATTATTATTATTATTATTATTATTATTATTATTATTATTATTATTATTATTATTATTATTATTATTATTATTATTATTATTATTATTATTATTATTATTATTATTATTATTATTATTATTATTATTATTATTATTATTATTATTATTATTATTATTATTATTATTATTATTATTATTATTATTATTATTATTATTATTATTATTATTATTATTATTATTATTATTATTATTATTATTATTATTATTATTATTATTATTATTATTATTATTATTATTATTATTATTATTATTATTATTATTATTATTATTAGCGTCAGTTAAACGATTAACACATTTAAAATGACTGGTGATGCTGAGGTGTGCTTTTGTTTGTGTGATGATTTTATATCTTACTTCCAACATAGATTTCAGAAACGTATGTTTATTAAATTAACAGAATTTACAAAATTTAACAACAGTGCATATTCTTTAGCAGAGGTTAAATTGAAACAAACCATAAACCATCACTGATATTTATATTCTATTACAGAAACACGGGGGATCTGTAGTTATAGTTGGATTCTTTATATTAAATGGAAATTTCTAGTTACCTCTTTACTGATGGCGACTGTTCTGTGTCTGGTTATTTTCGAATAATCTAGAAATTATCAATGTGCTATTTAAAGACGCGACGACTTGCCAAGAGTCGACAATTTGAGTAAGCTGTTTGTTATTGTTATCGATGTTAGTGCTGTCGATTGTGATATGTAATGTAAATCTGCTGCCACGCAGTGTGTTTCTACGCAAATAAACAGCATTTAGAATTTCGGCAAATTGGGCTTTTAATTCTACGAGACCACAAAGTCACAATTGGTCTCAGGAGTGCGACGACATGGTGGCGGCATCGGCACAGATTCTAGCGATGATGAACGAATTGACAATGAAGACGGAGGCGGCAAACAACAACCTGATCGCAGAGCTGAAGCAAATAAAACCGACGAATGACTACCTGGCCGCAGAGCTGAAACAAATGAAGACGCCTAAGAATAACCTCACCGAGAGAATGGAAGCCACAAACAACAGCCTGACCAAGAAGATGACCGAATTGAACACGGAGATGAAAGCGGCAACGTTCGAGGAGCAGCTGACCGGCGTGAGGGATGACGTCACGGAGTTGCGCAAGCCAATGGGTCAAGTGGACAAGCGCGTCGAAGACCTGGCGAGCCGCGTTAACGAGCTGGAGGGAAAGGCCGACAGCAATTCAAATTCCCTGAAAGTCATGATAGAGGACATCGTCGCCAGGAGGTTGAAGAAGTTGAAGACAGACGCCCTGACATGCGACATAACACCTGCACGTTTCAAACCTACTAAATACGACTACGCAACAACTTTCGAAAGCTTCAGCCGCCATTTCGACACGGTGGCCAAACACAACAATTGGTCGCCAGAGGAAGAGCCCTCACAGTTATTAGCCAGCCTCCAGGGACGGGCCGCAGTAGTCGTGAACGCGATACAGACAACTGCGGCACCCAAAGACATCTGGGAGGTCCTGGAGAATCGCTTTGGGAACAATCTCTTAGCCGCAGCGTACCGCAGCCAGCAAACGTCAAGGTCACAGCAGCGAGGGGAGACGCTGCAGGAGTTCACCCTGGCAGTTGAGCAACTGGCTAGCAAGGCCCTAGTCGACCTCCCACCAGAGTTCGTATCCCGGGAAGCCACGTACACATTCGTTGGCGGGGTACGAGACACGGAATTTCGTCAGCGCCTAATGCTCGGCGATTATAAAACAATCTACGAGGCGCTAACGGTAGCGCTAAGGATGGAGGCGACCAAGGTAACAGCTACCCCGACGTCAAGAACGAGGTGTGCCCGCTACACCGGAGACAGAATAACAGGCGAGGGACGCCGGCGAAGACCTAGTGGTCTGTGGGGATGTGTGGACCGCCGGGACACCTGGAGAGTTACTGCCCACACCAGGAACAGCAGCTGGAAAACGAGTATGGGCCATCGTAAAAGAGGGGCATGCCTTCGCAATCAGCACCATTGCCTCGAGTTACACTGCGCGCCATCCGCTGGCGTATGGATGACAGCCTCATCGCGGACTGTTGCGTGAGAGGGAAGCTGCGCCGCGTGCTGGTGGACACCAGGGCAGTCGTGATCATCATCAGACCTGACCTGTTGAAGTTTTTGCCGACGAGGAAGCCGAACCGACCATACCAGCTTGTGACGGCATCGGATGACACCTTGCATTGTAGAGAAGGAGAACATATTTAAGTTGACCCTGGGACGGAGTGCCGTACGTCTGTAGGTGTTCGTCGCGAAGGTGGCTGAGGAAGTGATACTGGGATTGGATGCCCTCAGGAGCCACGAGGCGACGGTCGGCATCAGCAGGAAAGTCCTGTGGCTCAATGGAGAACAGAAAATACTCCAGCAACCGGAAGAGCACCTTGGAATCAGTAGGGTTGTCTTGAAGTAAGACGTGGTTGTCCCTGCGAGAAGCCAGCTGATGGTGACTGCGCGACTGGAAGGACAGCGAAACAGGAACATGATGCTGGACCAGAAGACGCCTGTGCATGGGCTCTGTGTAGCCAGGATATTATTGCGTTCCAAGAGGAGGTACCAGTGGGGCTGCTCAACCCAGAAGACACTGATCACGATGTCCAGGCTGAAACGGGGCTGAACACGTGCGAGCCCGTGGTCAGCGTGACATAAAACGACAAGACACAGGAGCCGGTGCCGATACAACACCTGGGGCCCCGGCTGGCAAGCTTATTGGATAGGGCAGCCGACCACCTGACAGCAAAACTGCTGCAGAAAGTTCGACACCTGCTAAGGCGATACCAGCTCGTCTTCAGCCATGACGACAGCAACTACCTCTGCACAGACCGCGTGCTCCACCGCATCGATACCGGACACGACCGGCCATTTCGGCAACCACCTAGACGCCTTCCACTGGCGAAACAAGCGGCGGTACGGGATATGCTAAAGCTGATGAAATCCAGTGGAGTGATTGAAGAGTCTGACAGCCCTTGTTGTTCCCCTGTATTTCTGGTGACAAAGAACAATTACGAGTTATGCTTCTGAGTGGACAACAGGAAGTTGAGTTCTGTCACCCGGAAGGACTGTTTCCCCTTATCCCAGATTGATGACACCCTGGACACGCCAGCTGGTGCAAAGCAGTTCTCGAATCTGGACCTTAAATCGGGTGACTGGCAGGTGGCTCTAGACGAGAGAGGCAAAGAAGAGACTGCATTCTCCACAGGCCGAGGACTTTAGCAGTTCACAGTTATGAACTTTTGCATCTGCAACGCATTAGGTACCTTCCAACCCCTCATGGAGCCAGAGATGAGGGGACCGACTTATGACGCCTGGACGCTATACACGAACGACATCATCGTCGTCGGAAAGACTTTCGAAGACCATCTTGAGAATCTGAGTAAGTTGGTACAGAGACTGCAGATGACCAATTTGCAGCTAAATGCAAAGAAGTGCCAGCTCGTCCGCAAGGAAATCAACAACCTGGGCAACATAATCTCACCAAACGTAGCGACCACACAGCCGGAGAAGACACAGGCTGTGAGATATTGGACTCGCCCAAAGGATAAGCGAGAGTTGCGCAGTTTCCTAGGGCTGCGCAGCTATTACCGCCGTTTCATAAAGGGTTTCTCCAACATTGCCAAACCTCTCACCAGCCTGACAGAGGAACACCGATCTTCTGAGTGCACGGATGACATTCAACACGCTTTCTGGCACCTGAAGACACTGTGCAGTGCTACTATTTTAGGATTCCCACAGCAAGGTGGCCCCGTCATTGTGGAAACCGACCTCAGCGACCGTTCCTTTGGAGACCTCCTATCGCAAGTCCAAGACGGCCACCAGCGGGTGACAGTCTACTACTACAAGACACTGTCCGTGGCAGAGAGGAACTACTGCGCTACACGGCGAGAGTTACTGGCGGCAGTAAAGACATTGGTGCACTTCCGCAAGTACCTGTATGGTCAGTCATTCCACCTAAGGACTGACCATTCCGCTCTCACTTAGCTACTGAGCTGTAGGAACCTAGAAAGTTAGACAGCACGCTGGACACAGAGGCTGGAGGAGTACCACTTCACCTCTGAACATAGTAGAGGGAAGATCCACTGCAACGCAGACGCCATGTCCCGAAGTCTCTCACGAGAAGAGTGCGGCCAGTGCAGAAGAGTGGAAGAGAAGGAGCGTGCCCAGCTCAGAGTGGTCACGGCAGTGCCTGCGGATGTTTGGGATAGCGCAGGCCTAAGGAGGGAACAGCTGGTGGACGCAGACTTGAGGCCGCTCTTGAGAGAAGTGAGGCAGGGACAATACCAACCTGGGAGGAAATCGCACCGAGGAGCGCCATCTACAAGTCGTACTGTGCCCAATGGGATTCACTGAAGACAAGAGAGGGCATGCTGTTCCGTGTATTGGATTCGCCTAATGGGAAGACGCAAAGAGAACCGTTGGTACTTCCCCAAAGTAAGGTCCCGGATGTCTTCAGGAACACCACGCCGGTACTTCAGGAGGACACCAGGGAGCAAACCGGACGATCGACAAACTTCAGCAGCGCTACTACTGGCTGTGGCTCAGAGCTGACACAGAGAGTTGCTGCCGTCAATGTCACGTGTGCGCGGCGAGTCGCAGCTCTCAGGCTAGAAGCCGGGGTCGCATTCAACAGTACAACGTCGGAGTGCCATTCGAACGGAACGCCGTTTACATAGCGGGACCATTCCCCCTGTCCGACCGGGGCAATAAATACTTGATGGTTGTCGTGGACTACTTCACCAAGTGGCTGGATGTGCATGACGTCCCAAACCACGAGGCAAAGACAATCACAGACTCCCTCGTGGAGCAAGCGTTATGCCGATTTGAGGTCCCGTTAGAGCGCCACAGCGAGAAGGGCACCAATTTTGAATCCAACCTGATGAAGGAGGCACGGGAAAGATTGGGGTGAACAAGACCCGCACAAAACCTCTTCATCTGCAGTCGGATGGCATAGTAAAAAGGTACATCAAGACTCGAGAAGAACACCTGAGAAAGGTGGTGACAGGCCATAAGCGAGACTGGGAAGTAAAGGTGCCACTGTTCTTGCTGCCCTACGGCTCGTCAAATCACGACACCACTTGAATGACGTCAGCCAGCCTAATGTTCGGCCTAGAGTTACGCCTCCCTTGTGACCTGGCCTTTGGGAGTCCTCCGGACGCAAAACCGCTAGCAACCATGTATGTGGAAAACCTGGTGAACCATCTCCACGACATGAATGAGATGGCTCGTCAGAACATTCCGAAGGCGCGCGACCGCATGAAGACTCGATACGAAAGGCAAGTCAACAGCCAAGGGTTCCAACAAGGTGACCTGGTCTGGTTGTACCGCCCTACCCTGACCAAGAGACGATGCCGGAATGTTCAACAGCCTTGGCTAGGACCTTACCGGGTGGTGAAGAGGACCAACGACGTGGTCTACACGAACAAGAAAATGTCCAGAGGGAACATGCTGGTGGTACACCTGGATCATCTGGCCCGCTACGCTGGTGCTGTTCGGGACGACCAGCCTTGAGGAGGGAGAAGTCTCACGGCAACGGACATAAAAATTCGCGCGGGCGATAACGCAGCCTTTTTACACAAAGGAACTGATAAAGATAGCACGCAGAAAAAGGTCTGCCGAAACAAACTGCTATAAACGAAAATTTCGTGTGACATCTTGATTGATATAGATTATTTGTTCTCTAGATTGTCCTGGAAAGTCTGGAGTTATGAGATGAGTTATTTAAGGAACGGACGACTCGCTAAGGGTTAGTGGGTCGTAAACAGAGAAATAAGGAGCGTTTAAACTGTCTAGAAAACGGAGCCACAAAGGTACCAAAAAGGTCACAATGCACATGTTCTTGTTTGTAGTATCTGAATACTTGTTTTCTGAAGCAAGTAGCATTTGACACCTTCCGGGAAATTGTATTAGAATGAAAGTAGATGTTCTCGTTTGTAGTATCCGAGAAATGAAAGTTACGATTCTTGAAAGGATTTGCTTGTGTCCAGCACTATAACTTGTTTGATATATTTCTGTTGTCCCAGACAATTATTTGTTTTTATATATTATCTCACTATAACCTAAACTCAACTGCTAAAACAAATATTTACAAAATAATAATCTAGGCTTAGGTGTAGCCTTTTGATTTTTGTTTGATACAACTGCTGTCGGTACAATGGACCCGGCTTGCCGGCTCTACATTTGCATGATATTACAGTTTTCAGGTTTTGTTAGTTTTGATGTCATGGCTTTACACAAAGCCCATACGGCGCACCTTTATGGGCGCACCGACAACAGCTTTAGTTAATTCGTTATCTTATAGGTGCTCCAGCTTTTCGTTGAATTTTATGCACTTTAGTGATTTTATTTACTTGTATAACACACACACACACTCACGCACGCACTCATGGGCATACGTCGTACATCCCTCACACTAATGCACGTACACTTCACTTCACTTTGTATACAATTTACACTCAGCTGTCCTGCTGTGCGGCAGAATGTCGCTCAGTTCCTTGGGCAGCCTGGGAGTGGTGGTCCCTGCCGGCGATTTGTGAGGCTTTAGGCCGGGAATTTGGGCCACGCAATCGTTGGCGAGCCGTCCTTTTTTACAGTATTTTCGCCCGTTTATGTTCGCGCTGTTTTGGCTCACCTTTTCCGATGTTATGAATCAAAGGGTTTGTATGACGGCGAATGTGCGCCCGAATGCACAATGCCTTAGTAATAGTCGGGATGCGGACTTCTTGATGGTGAGTTTCGTTTGTGGTGCGGATTGGAGCGGATAGGATTTTTCAAAGGGAGAGGTTTTGCAGGGTTTGAAGGTATTTGGTGGTTGTTGTGGATGCGTTTGCCCAGGCCACGCATGCGTATACAACCACTGACAGAATGAACGACTTGTACAAGATAACCTTCGAGGGAGTTTCAGTTGTTTACTCCTAAATATGTTGGTGCACATCTTTAATCGCTGCCTCCCATAACCGGCAATATCTTTGATGTGGATGTACCATTTCATTGTGCGTGTCAAAGTCTCGCCGAAATATTTGACCTGCTGTCGGCAGTGGAATAACTGACCAGCGACCTTTGGGTTAATAGCCAAAGGGCGCAGCTTTGAAAAATGGATAAGCTGGCATTTATTTGTATTAATTTTAATTTTCCAGTCATGGAGCCATGAAAGGAAGTGGTCAATATATCGCTGCATCTCTAATAGGCGGAATCGAGGATTCTTATGATGGATCTATATTGCAGTGTCTTCCGCGAACATGGCCACTTTGCATCTGGCGTCCACGGGGAAGTCGCTCGTAAACAGTATGTACAATACCGGGAACATGATGGGCCTTGCCGGACGCCAACATGCATGACTTTCTCCTTAGAGGAGGAGCCGCCCACTTGGTCGCAGAAGCGTCTGTTTTCTAAAATGTTGTGCAGCAGTGCTAAGTAATTTTGGAGTCCGAGAAACTTTCGGTGCAGTTTGTCAATTAGGCAGTTGTGCCAGCGCAGATCAAATGCAGCGTCTACGTCCAGAAATAGCGCCAACGTTGAAGGCCCATTGCTAAATTGCTCTGTCACGTCATCACTTAATCTTAAGAGTTGTAGATCTGATGAATGTTCTTTTCGAAAGCCGAACTGGGAGTGTGAAATGTCATCCAGTGACGAAATTTGATTTTGGAGTCGAAACAGTAGCAGCATTTCGAGCAATTTACCAATAGCAGACATGAGACTAATGGGGCGGTAGTTCTGAGGCTGCCTGGTGCTTTTCCCGTGCTTCGGAGCTTTATGACCTTGGCTCGTTTCCAAGTATCAGGGAAGTAGTTTTGCTGCAAACAGGAGTAGAAAATTCTTGTGAGGTGCACCAGGGATTTCCTCGGGAAATGCTGGAGTTCCTCATTAATCAACCTGTCCGGACCGGCGGCTTTCCCATTAGGTAGCTTCCTAATAACTTGTAGACTTCCTGCGGTGTTGTGAGGGGCAAGTGTTGCTCATGCCTCTGTGTCACCCAGTTTTGAACCCATAACTGGACTTCCCGTTCTAACCCGAGGTTCATCGCAGGGTTCCCTGAGAATTTTTCTGCCAGACAGTCTGCAAAAGCTTCGGCTTTCTCCCCGCAGGAGAAGTGCAGGCCGAGGCGAGTGTGCAGCGGCTCAGTGCCCGAGTTGGCGCTCGAGGAGACTTTAAATGCCCTTAATGATTTCCACAAAGAATGGTTCGAATGTGTGGTCTTTAACATTTTCTGCTCCCACTGTCAATTTTGTTTGAGTTTAATATGTTGCTGAATGATGTTGCGTAGCCATTTTGCTAGCACTTTGTACCTGGGCTGGCGGGTAAGCCATCACAGTCTCGTCAAGTGCCACCTCCTAGCGATGAGCTGCTCCACCTCAGGGTACGTACAAAAACTTGGTGGGATTTTGGTATAGCTGGTAGAATTTCTTTTGGGCATATGCAGCCAGGCGGAGTAATTTTCAAAACCGTCATCAGTGTCCACCTCGCTGTAGTATGTCAGCCCAAGCTGCGCCATCTTGTGCATTTCTAGAGTAAATTTATTCCAGTCTATATCTGACCCCCTCAGAGGGCCGGTGAAACCGGTCGCGACGGCGCCGAATATGCCGAAATGGACTGGAAGGTGGTCGGAGTCCAGGCTGTGATACACAATGAAGTTGTTTCCTAGTGCCGCATTTTTGTGAGTGCGAAATCCAAAATTTCAGGGTCGAAGTGCCCTGTTTTGTGCCAAAATGTAGGTTCTGGAGGACGATGAAGCTAGAGGTCGTTATTTTCCGTTATAAGTTCTACCAGGAGTTTTCTAGCCGCGTTCGCTCGGTGGGAGAACCACCGGGGGTGCCGGGCGTTGACATCTCCTGCAGTTATAACATGCTCCTCCATTGTTAGGATTTGTTTGAGGTCATGTCGGAAAACCCGAGAGCGGCCGGGCCGACAAAAGGCTACCAGCATCACCGTTGTCCTGTTAATACCTGTTTTAAGAGCCGTGCACTCTAACGCAGTTTCTGGTGTCAGCTTGACAGGGGCATGAGCAACTTTGTTTTTGAGTAAAATAGCGATTCCACCCCTCTGTCAAACAATTCTGTCATTCCGAAAAGTCTGGTAAGCCCTGAGTTTAAAATTGTACTCTTGTTTTAATTTTTTTCGCA
Source organism: Mantis religiosa (assembly GCA_030765055.1). Taxonomy (NCBI): domain Eukaryota; kingdom Metazoa; phylum Arthropoda; class Insecta; order Mantodea; family Mantidae; genus Mantis; species Mantis religiosa. Next base: position 1,027,043 of record JAUKNK010000221.1, on the reverse strand, counting down.
AATAAATGCGACTTAAATTTTGTTACGCCACAGGTAGTTTTTAAGTTCGTGCTGCTGCCTGTAGATGCCGTCGGCATTCCACAGGAGCACGCGAGTTAAGGTTGTACCTCCCCTTGGTTGAGTCATTTAATCGAAGATTTCTGTGAGGAACCATACTCCAGCTTCTAATTTTTCCAAAGTGCTGCTGCAGCTTTTAAACTTCGTTAAGAACGGCTGTAGCTTTGGTAAGATTGCTTGATTATTCAGTTCCTTATGGAGATTGAATACCCCTTTAATGCCACCCAAGTCGCCAAAAGGCACCTACATGGGGGGAGCTGTTGGAGGTTGGCCAGTTTTTGGCGGTACGGTTGCTGGAGGCACGGGTGCCGTTTGCCCTCTCATGTTGCCCGCAAATGAGACGCCTTCTCTGAGCAGGGCCGGGTTGGCAATGGGTCTTGTCTCTGGTTGAGCACTTTGGGGTACCCTGGCTATGGCCGCCAGTTGGTGACGGTGGTGTTCGTTGTGAAAATTCTCGCAACCTCTATAGCTGGCAGGGTGCGTCTCCCCACAGTTCGCACAGTGGGGAGTAACGTCCTGCTTGGCCTTCTTCTGGCAGTCAGCTAAGCTTTGGAGGCCACCGCAGAGGGCACACCGGGAGGACATCTGGCACATTTTAAATGTGTGCCCTATCTGCTGGCAGTTAAAGCATTGAGTAATATTACGGTTTGTTTTCAAGACCTCCATGGTGACCATGATATGGCACACCTCTCACTCTTGCAACAAGTTCTCATTTTTCGTGGTTCTGTCTAGTGTAACACGGAGTATTGGCAGGGGACTGACATGGGATTTAAGCTGGCGTACCTGGACGACGGTGTAGCCTTTCCCCTCCAGGTCTTCTCGGATGAAGCCCTCCTCGAGATCCTCAAAGAGTCGCTTCACGGTGTAGCCAATGAGCTGGTCGCTTCTGGTGGTGAAGCTGAAATTTTCAATGCCGGCGTTCTTCAGGAGTGTCATGGTCGGCACTGCATCCTGCTTCCGTTGAATAAAGAGCTTCAGGCACGTGCTTGTTTTCTGCAGCTTGTATTGCCGGTGGGAGGAGGGCTACGAAGGATGCGGAGAACGTTTGTCGTCTGACGACCGTCGGGAATGACGATACGGGGCTGCTTTTGGGCAGCAGCTGAAGGAATGATTATAGCGGCGGTTGTCGGGGAGGGTGTAGTCGTGGAGGTGGATGGTTGTGAGTGTTGTATTTTGGGGGATGGACTGGTGGGTCTTTGTGGTTTTGGGAGCGTGTGTGTGGAATTTGAACGTGCTGGTAAATTGGCGTCGATTTTGCTGGCGTCGGTTGTTCAATGTCCTCATCCTCCTCAGGTAAAGACAGCGCCACTTATCTATTCGCCGTGTGGAGCGGCAGGTTGAGGTGCCGTGTTTTATTTTTCTATTTTCCGGTATGGGGTCCCGGGTGCTCACCGTTGGTATCCAATTCCCGGCCACTGCTCCTGTGTATGGGGCGCTTTCTTTGTGGGGCGGCTTGCCACCGTTCGCCGAGCTGCACTAGATGGCGCTTTTTAATAGCGTGCTATTGGTAGCAGCGCGCCCGGTCGGTAGCATTTTTTGAAAATCTTGGGGCTCCGGGGCCATGGCTTCCAGGATTTCTTGGAAGTGAGGGACATCGTTCTGGAGCTCTTTAACTTTCCAGGACAGATTTTGGAATTTTCGGGCCATCTACTCGTCCTCCGCGCTGCTCTGGTCCATAGGGACGTCACCGCTGGTGCATGGTGTAGCAAATGGTGCTCTGAGAGGAGGAACGTGGCTGCTAGTGGTAGGCTCTGCATCTATAAAGGCGGCCGGCTGACCGCCACGATGGATGGCGTGCGGTTGTAGGGCTGCAGGTACTGCTACGGCCAGCTGACCGACTCGAAGCATTTGTGATCCAGCCGCTTGGCTGACACATTGTGCTAGGGCTGCTGTTGCCGCGGCTGCGGCCGCCATTTTGGAGTAACGCAAGTGCTGCTGGGAGTGGCTTGGCCTGGGGACGCTACTTGTTGCAAGCAACAAGGGCACATAGCCGCGCGTCCCACGCTGCTTTCGGCGGGGTTTAGGTGCCTTGGTCCTGGTCACTGGCACTTTGATATCTCACTGTTACTAAAACTCTCTCTCTCTCTCTCTCTCTCTCTCTCTCTCTCTCTCTCTCTCTCTCTCTCTCTCTCTCTCTCTCTCTCTCTCTCACACACACACACACTATTATTGCACTGTTTCCACTACCTATCTACTTGCATTACCAATACAATTTGCACATTTTCTACTACTTCACAAAGACACGCAGAAGTATTTTAAGATAAGTATATTTGTGCACACAATGCTTCGGCACGACACCGAAAACTATAACGTAACACCTTAACACACAAGTTCAGCAGGGCTCGATATAAAATCCACAACTATATGCTCACCATCGATAAACCAATGAATAGATCAAGAATCCATAATAATCTAGATAGGCAAAAGTCTTAGATATATACTCACCTTTAAAGACTTCCTTTCCCAAAAGCAACGAACCTTTCCTTAGCACTTATCTCATTATGCGGTATAGATAATGTTAGTTTCCAGACAACAGAAAGAAGATATTAAATCGAAGCTGTGACAACATCATATAATTACAATTTACTGTACAACCATTTAAATTTTAAGATGTACTTTTTCCGGCTATCAGATTTAACAGATTGCATCTCTGGACAGTTCGACACAATGTTTCATTGCTGGTCATTCAAGGATTTCTCTGCTGTCTCATAGCCAGAAAAAAAAAACGGATGATCTCGTGTATGATATATGTTTATAACAAAAGGTTAATATATTACACTCTCATTATTTTCTCAACTCACTTTTCCACAAAGGCTTATTTACCAATCTCTCCTGATTATGCACCAGAACTCATTCATACATTGTCAAATGAAACCTAGTTATTATCCTCTCGTGGATGAAAAAATATGACAGTGAAAAACATTTATTAGCTCTAGTTTCAATGATATACACAAGGTGGAAGTATTACATATTAACGGATTGAGAGAAAAGGATACATTTTAATTACATACGTGCTTACAACAATGAAAGTGCATTTTATATTTTAATTGGTAAGCACATGCTAAGAGTTCTAAATTGCTGGAAAAATACTTCGCAGATAGTCGTGTCTGAAGAGAATCGTGTGGTGGACTATTGACTTCTTCGTCTTTTGGCTTGCCTCTTGTGATGGAGTTCCGCAGAATCCCTATACAAAGACCAACAGTAATCCGCAAGCACTACTTCATTCCATCGGCCCTGGTATCTTTGTGCTATAACAGAGATATCCTGATGGAATGTCTCCCCATGTTCATCACTAACGGCTCCACAACTAGAAGGGAAATAGTCTAGGTGGGAGTGGAGGAAATGGATCTTAAGGGCCGTGTTGCATCCAGGGTTATGGTATTTTACAGGAACACTGTCACCAAATGCTTCTAGTTGTCATCTCTTTCTTTTGACTAAAAGTCCATGAAGGCGCTTGAAGGCTTCCGAAGCTTCCTTTTCTTTACCCTCCAAAGTTTGGTCAAATGCAGGATCCTTTAGAAGTTCTCCTGTTTGTGTTCCAACAAAAATGCCTTCCTTAACTTTTGCATAAATTAATTTCCAAAATTTCTCTCTGATTCTTGTTTGTTATTTCACAGGTGTGCCACCTCCCAAAACATTCCTCCAAATTTAAAATCTTCAATCTAAAAAATGAAATGTAACTTTATCTTCCAAGCAAGAGTTAATCTATCATTTTTATGGTGAGTTTTTAATTTAGCTCATGGAAATACATGCAAATTCACTAATTTTAAGCCCGAAACATTTTCCCTTTGCCCAGTGTAATCTGTATCATCCTATCGCTTCTCTTTTCAATTTATTACAGAGTTCTAATTACTTTTCTGACCTTGATTCTGTTCCAAACATCCTCAAAAGAACCAGTAACCTTTTCTCTTCCACTTCAGCCCATATAATTTGACGATCCATATCCTCGAGAGTGCATATGAGTCACCCTTGTTGACATATCTAATGCTTGTTGCTGTAAATGCAGTGATAGTAATTACGTATTGGTGAGTTTGTGACAACACTTCTGTACTTTAAACAATCCTAACATCCTTGTAATACTCGGAAAGCTAGCTTTAACTCCGTGGCGACAGAAAAATTGATTACGTTGCACATTCCTCTAGCTGGCCTTCTTGTCTTGGGCAGACAGTACATGGCTTCCAGTTAAGCCCCAGACTGGCTCACTCGCTGTACCATATAAGTAGATTTCAAAACTCAGTAACCGAAATATACATAGCTGACCTGAAAAGTTTTCCAACTAATAAAGGTACAGGACATTTGTTCAGAACTTTTCCTTTTTTTATTTTTCAATATATTCTCCTTGTAACTCTACACACTTCCTCCAGCAATGCTTTCATCTCTGTAGCCGCTCCAAATGGTACTCGGCGTTTTTCTCTGCAAAATAGTTGTTCACGATAGTGATTGCTTCTTCATTTGACGAAATTCTCTGTCCTCCGAGGACAATATTCAGATGAGGGAATAAATAGAACTCGCTAGGGGCTAGGTCTGTTGGGGAAGGCGGATTGTCAAACAGTTCAAACCGTCATTCGTGGATTTTCGCCATTGCAACCGCTGAGGTGTAAGACGATGAGTTGTCTTGGTGAAACAGGATTTTCTTTTTCCGGAAATGTGGCCGTATTTCCGCAAGTTCTGCCTTCAGCTTGTCACGTAATGATACGTAGTATGCTCCTTAATGGTTTTTCATTTATGAAGACAATCGACTAAAGTAACTCCATAAGTATCCCTAAAACAGTAATCACTTTTCAGCCAAAACAGCAGCTTTTGCTTCTTAGGAGCCAGTTTCCCATTCAAAGTCCACTGTTTGGAGAGTGCTTTTGTTTCGGGCGTATAATGGTGTATCCAGGTTTCATCTACAGTAATTAATCGGCGCCGAAACTCAGATTTATTGCATTTAAACTGCACGAATAGAGCTTTGGAAATTTACTTTCAAACATGATTTTGGTGAAACGCGAAAAAACGCGGCGCCCAACACGCAGACACTTCTTCTTGTCTCTGAAATGTTGATTTAATATGTGTCAAACACGTTATTTTGACGTGTTCATAGTGTCTGCTATCTCTCTAATTTTAATTCGGCGGTCGTCTAGCACCATTTGTTGAACTTTGTCAATGTTTTCGTCGTTAGCTGCAGTTTTTGGACGTCCCGAACATTCATCGTCTCCCAAGCTCTTACGGCCACGTTTAAATTCAAAATTTCTGTTTGGAAAATGATGGTGCAGAGTCGCCATACACAGAATCCAACTCAATGTTGATTAGAGTAGGCGTATTGCCTTTCAAAAGCAAATATATCATGAGAGTTCGATACTCGATTTTGTCCGTTTTCAGAAAAAAACTCACATCAACTCACTCAAACGACTGTTGCACAACAACTGAGTGTCCAACTTGACTGAAACTTCGGTCAGTAACTGGCAACAGATGAAAAACGAAATTACCTAGCTTCTACACTGGAGAGCTGCCTGCCATCTTCATGTTCAAGTCGGAAACTTTTCAGACTATCCTCGTGCTAAGTATACATAGCAAGCGGAATAATTTGAGGATGTGTAATGCTTCGAGTTAGCCAACAATTATTTTATCAGAGTAATGAATACCTCAGTTCAGCGAATTGATGTTCTTTTGACAAGGTAGAAGCACTGTGTTCAATATTATCACATAACTGTACTTCGTTTCATAGAAAGTTTCATTGTGGCTCCAATATTTTGAGGTTGTTTTGTACTTGAAAACTTCACGTCGGTTGTGCAAAAGGAAGAATGGCATATAGATGGAGCACAGATATCGTAATATCGAGTAACAGCTGCACCCTAGTGTCTCAATCAGATTGTTAACACAAAGTAAGTTGACTCCTGCTGTTGCAAGTAGCTTTTAGCGCTCTGGGTTTAATAGTCATTAGCTGTGCCCGCTAGTTCAAATGTTTAAACTTATAATCGATAGAGCATCTCGCTGGAGATGAGCTGCAAGAGCGGTCCAAACTTAGGTATTAAGGTAAATACTTGGAAAGAGTTTCATCTCTCCATTCAAATAAACTACAGTGTGTGGTCGCCCATTTTATATCTGCTTCCAGATGTTTCGTTCTCCATGTGCCTGTTACAGTCCTCGAGGACATGTCATTTCCGCTTCCTGCATGTCTTCAAACACCGCCACGATGGTGGCTCGATGTAAATATAACTTGGATCCGGTTTATCTTAGTTTTTAACTTTCACATTTAGTCAGAAATAACTTCAACACTAATATATCTGTGGCTGCAACGTGTAACTAGAGATTCTCTAGTATATGTTCATAAATCTGTATCAAATAGACCTATAAATATTAAAATAAATAGATTAAAAACCTGTTCAATTTCCTCTTGGGCAGTGAGCCAGCTGAAAAAACGATTAGAAATCGACGTCTATGGAGTGTGCATCTCTCCCAGCATCAGGATATTTATTAAATCTTATAACTACAAATGAAAAGCATGGTATAACACAAATATAAACAAAAACAAAACACTAACAAAATTAGCATTACTGAACAAAAGACTGCTTTCAGTAAATTAAATGTCAGGTTAGGAGATGGCCTGAGTATAGACTATTAATTAGTCAAAGAATTGTAACTACTTAACTTGATTATTAAGCTTTACTTATTCGTGTTTCTTAAGCGACGGATTTCCATTTTTAAGGCCGGTTTCTAAGATGAGCTGAATTGAAATCCAGCATCACGATTAAGCGTGCTCGTTTCAGAGGATATGGCAAAAGCCTCCTTAAGTCTCCGCTCACAGTAACTGTTGCATTTTGCCAAGATGGTCGTCTCCCGAAATTTGGCTCTATGGTCGTTATCAAAACAATGCTCTACCCGCTCAGACTTCTCAGATTCCATTAAACGAATGTTCCGTTCATGTTTGTTAATTCTGTTAGCGATGGTGCTTCCGGTTTGTCCTATAAACTCTATGCGCAGGATTTGTTGAGCGTTGGATTTAC